>OV725078.1:111002895-111316036 GCA_928085145.1 Nezara viridula
CTCTGGAAGTCAGCGAGCCACCCTGTTCCATACATGACATAAAAAGAATCAAAAACATAAAAAGAAATAAAGTGAACCAAAACAACACAAAATATTGCAGTTTGTGTCATATATCTGAAGGGCTATCTGGCTACAAAGGTTGAAAAATCTATATGAATCTTAAATCTAGACAACAGATACTCCAGATCAATGTTGAAACAATCTGATGAAGGAGAGAATTTTATAAAATCGTGGACTCAGCATTGTTGTTGGCACAATTAGTCAGAGGTGGAATCAAAAGCAATAAATATGAAGCAATGCCGCTACATATACCACAACATCCTCAGCCTCAAACTAGGATGTTGAGTTTTCAAATTCAAAATTCAAAATGTACCTTGTTCTAACCTTAAACATAAAATTCTCATAGCTATTTGGCAATAAATACTTCCAATTGGTAACAATTGAATATATTTCTATTATCAACGTTACATGTTAACAAGTTGACGTTTCGGGATATTTACTCCCATCTTCGGAACTACAATCCCAATAATCTTGTGGATGCAAGGCTAAAAAATTTTTTCAGTCAAAATATAGTGCATGTTACATTACATGTTTGAATTTTGTTGTTACAGTAAATTTGTAATTACCTTAAAAATAATAATAATGTGCTCCATCGTCAAATTTCTTATTCATGTTATAAAATATATCATCTAGAGCAACATCTTGTTTGAGCAAAATTCAATCATGTAATTTAACATGCACAATATTTTGACTCAAAAAATTGTTTAGCCTTGATCCACAAGATTTTTGGGATTGTATTTCGAATATGTGAGTAATATCCCGAAACGTCAACTTGTTAACATGTATCGTTGATAATAGAAATATATTCAATTGTTACCAATTGGAAGTATTTATTGCCAAATAACTAAGAATATTAGAAAACTTCCCAGAAAAAAGAATCAAATTCTCACATTTTCCCTTTAGCAATACCACAGATCAGACCAGTTTATTAACATCGTCCCTCTCTGTATTCAAACCTCCTGTTACTTAAGTATTTCATCACGGCCATTCTTTAAAAAATCCTTAAATGACTTAATAAACTAAAGAAATTAGCATCCATTCTCCTTTCAAATGCGAATGATATTAAAAATGATACCGACGAACCACCTTCCCAAACCTTATTACTTGAAAAAATCGTTCATATGAACTCGACTAACCTCTAAACAGTTTTTCAAAATACCACTATACTTGGGATACCGAACCGACCAACCTTACTGCAGAGCACATGGCGGTACTGCTTATTCATCAGCCTCTTTCTCATCGTCTACACCTTAAGCATTATATATTAAAAGCATTTATACTCTATTCGGTCTTCATCTTTATGTACGCCTTCTACGTCTACGGTGGTCTTTCAAATGTGGGTCCTATGTGACTATTATTGATGTTACTTGTTGATTGTAATCGCCTAATGTATTGTGCCGTTAATATTCTCGAGAAACAAAACATTATTATATCTACTATCTTTTTGATCTAATATATCTATATTTAGATCAATACCTAATATAGATATAACATCTCATATAGATACATATTAATTATATAAATGAGAGGGGTAATATTTTTTCGGGAGGGAGACATGCGCCATCGGCCTTGGGGGGAAGGGCACCCCTGATCGGACGTGAATAAAAATTTGCTGTACTTTTAAGGTAAAAAATGTATTTATTTCCTGTAAATCACCTTTTAAATATTTAGAAAGTAATAGCATTTTTTGTGCAAGAATAAATGATTAATACATTAACTTACCAGTTTTCAGATCGACATCACATACATCACCCACGAGCCTCAATTCGGAGTCACTTTAGACAAACTGGTAGACACAAATATCCGCAGCTCACGGAGGTTGCTCTTATTACGGTGTGAAATCACCCTGAGACCCAACATTCCCCCTTTCATTCTATTCTATTTTTCACAGAATCTCACCGTGAGTGAAATCACGTCACTTCACCAACCTGCGCCCGGTCTATGACTAAATGTGATTTACAGGAAAGGAATAAATTTCTCACTTTAAAAATACCTTCAGCAGCTACAGATTTCTAAATGAGTACATGGAATTTATAGAACTATTTTCTTGTAACTCTATAATAGTTTTTATATTTATCATAAAAAAAATGGACTCTTAAGAAGAATTAACCTTGCGTCTTTCGTTTATTCAAGTAAATACTTATATTTTTTTTATTTTATGGATTGATCAATTAATATTTTCACATTATCGGAATCAGGTTCGAAACTTAGTTATGGGTCGATAACCCCATTCATTTGAAAATGTTATATTAACTACTCAAATATTCGCAGTTAGGAAGAACTGCGGCTCAACTTCCGCTCGTACCCGGAGGATCATTCTTCACAGTAGATTTAATCCTGCTTCTGTCTCAACTTGCGGCCAGCCTAAGGCAATGGGAATTAAAATGTGGCATACTCCTGGGGTGTTAAGGGGATATTGTAAACAAAAAGAAAAAAACATTATTTGTTATCTACTTTATGTAGTTTTTGGCAATAAATAATGAAAATCCCTTATTTTTCCTGAACAATGATAGTCCCTTACTTTACCCTCCTTGGAATAAACATGGATAATACATTTGGAACTACCCTTGAAAAAAATAATTAAAATTCTCCTGGAATTGTCTTTTACCGTATCAATGAAATGGGTTACTACAAATGTCCCACATCAACAACATCCAGTACAAAGAAAATTTTATAAAATACATCGTGTTCCTTTATTAATACAATATCTACTTTCAGCATGGTTAAAAATCATGAAGAAAATAACCGCTTGTATATATTGTTACGTATATTTTCCTGGTTAAATATTTGTAATTATAATATTCGGGTGGATAAGCGTAAATTTCAAACTATAGAGCAAACGACCATTCAGTTTGTAAGCGACTTACTTCTTTCAGTTGTAAGGATGTTCGAAGAGTGTTACGGGCAAATAAATGGTCAACAGAGAGGAAGTAACCGAAACGAAACCTCTTAAACTGCAGCGGATGACAGACTGCTTGGAGTAGTGAAGTAGGGAGGTGGGGAGGTGAGAAGGTGGGAAGGAGGTGCATCATGTGGTTTGCGAGCGCCCCCTGCCGGGAGGAGCGCCAACTGCGGTAGGAGCGCCAACTCCTCAGCAAGCCATGCCAGTCTGCCTCGGCCTGTCAGCATTGAGCTATGGATCACCAGTTTCCTGACCAGGTAGGAGCATTCCATTTCAATAAGTCAACATCTCCTGGTCTCATGGCCAAACACTATACCCCCAGAATCTGTTTTTGCTGAAATCAAGTTACTAGCATGAAGAAAGTTCCTGGTATTGGTGACAGTGTAATTCATTTCAATGTGTGTTGGATTTTTGTCTATTATGTCTCTTCCTCTCAGAATGGTTCCGGATTAATAAATCTGTTATAAGTGCTATACTTTTCTACTTCCGTCTCTCAACTCATAAAGTGCTAAAATATTTCTTTAGTGTTAATTAAACACGCATCCTCAGCTGAATGATTTTTATTATATTTTAAAAGTATACATTAAATTGTGGATCGTTTGAAATGGAGTAAATGTAAACAGTGGATTTAGTTGTAGAGCGCTGCCAGAGTCGACAAAAAAACTAGTTTGTCAACGCCAGAGATACTCTTTCTCCTGTTTATTTTTCTACTGTCACCGTCCAATAATTTTGTTTATATACTCGAGTTTGCCTCTGTTAATCTAAAGAATATAGACAAGGATTTTTGTTCTATGACACAATATACCGCTAAAATCCCCGAGATTAATAGTCATTTTTAATGTCCTTACAGATTTATAGCTGTTTTCCTCCATTTGCCATTCTTTCCTCTCACGATCTTGCTACACTCTTCCAATCTGTTTTTAAGGTTTTTTCTTTATCCTTTTGGTGGAGAGAATATTTTGAAAGTTAAAATTTCCGTTGCCAGTCAGCGGCGTTGAAGTTTCTCAGTGTGCGTCCTCCACCAAACAACTATCAACTTCCTAAACCTTTATTGGCAGGTTGTTATAATTGTATATATTATTAGCTTCAATTGAATTTAATTACTTTCTAGCGTCACATTAATTATATCGTCTGACAGGGATTAAATTATCTTTAAAAAATGGTTATGCATAGTATTCTTCAACATTAGTGGGTTTTTTTTTAATTTTATTTATTTCTGTTTGTATTTTTTTTTTTAATTTTTACTAGTAGCGTTATATTACTACAACTGTCGTAGCACTTCTTCGACAATGAAATCAAATACATAAAGCACATTTCTTCTTTAAATCAACTCTTTGTGCGCACCAATGTCCATTCAATATTTACTATTCTTCTAAAGAGAAAAAGTCCTTTATTCCTTTAGAGACTGTGATTGAATGCTTATATGATACTATGAAAATTTTATAATTTTATTTATAATACTCTAAAATTTTACTTATTTTTTATTACTGGTGTCCTTCGAAATTTTCTTTAAAATAATCTTATAACAAATGATTAACAATTAAAATGCTACAAGTCTATAATTGAAAAAACGATCTTTATAATATGAATTACAACATAATGGAAGAAAAAAATTCTCAAATAAGATTTTCATTTCTCAACAAAAACTTATTAAATGTCAAATAAGTCTAGCGTACTTGGAGTCAGGATTTACTTAATGTGGCTTTAGCTCACTTTGTCTTAATATTGTTAGATTTGAACTTAATAGGATAAAAGATTCAAACCCTATTATGAAGTATATTTAGCAATTTGTTAATTTAAATAGATCTGTCTTGAAATTTACAGCACCTATTATTTTATTGTTGAGATTTACTTAATATTGGTTGAATTAGATTTAGAAAGTTATACTAATGTTAATAGTTCTCACATATTAATGAACTCTTTTATATTTCATTATTTTATTCAATGGATAAGAACCATCATTTTGTACTTATTTTAACAGTTTTAAATTGTCTTACATACATTCATTATCATAGTTTTTTAAGAAACTTTACTACTTTTACAGATTTAGAATTTCTCATTTCTCAATGAATATTAAGACTGAAAATAAGTGTTCGTATTTGTCCCATAATTAAGCTGTTTGAACTGATTTTAACAGATATTCTATATTTTATGTATATTAATTTAAATTATAGAAAATAGAAACGGTCATGATTTAAGTAATAAACATATGATAAATAAAATCTTGCATTTTTAATTAAAAACAAAACTAACTATTTTATCTATTCATACTTTCTTCTGTTCGTTTTGGGTACGAAACGTGGATCTTTACAATAAGGAAATGACGAATCTGTTGAAGGAGAAAAAACTTAATGAATGTATTTGAAAGTCAAATATTACGCAGAATATTTTGCCCCAACAAAGGTAACTTAACCAGAAAATTATGACTTACACAAGGCCGAATAACGTGAACCGCACCAGCTAAATATAATTATGGTTAGTGACGAATGGATGGTTAAGGTTTTCGGAATGGTCAAGAAAAGAGTGACTAAAAGGACAAAGAGCGTATACCTGACAAACAAACGTCCTAGGGGTAGACCCAGCATACATGGGAGCATTGTATTTTGTCCGAACCTGAGCATTTGTTTTTTGATGGAATTCACTGGAGGAAGGTCTCTTGGTTTTATCGGTCTGAAATCTCTGGGTTCGCTAAGTCATTTATTGTTATTATTGCTCATACGTCTTCTAGATTGATGCCGAGAATGCTATTTTTTTTTATGTTTTATTGCTTAAATAATTAATTTGGAGAGTATATTAAAAAAAAAAAACATTATAACCTAATCGATGGTCTGTATTCATATTGACAATCCTGATGACGTAACATATTGGCTGGACTAGGTCTAGGCTAGATAGATAGAAAATAACTTTATTCTGGGACACAATCCTTTGAGAATAACAAAATTAAAAGATTACATCTGGCGTGAATAAAATCAAAAGAAAAAAAAATAATGCAAAGAAAATATAAGGTAAACATTCTGTAAACAAAACAATTAACACTTATGACAAGACACTTGAAGCCATCAGTATACACTTTTTGAGAAAACAATAAAGAAAAAAAAAGGTTCCTTGGTGCCCAATAAATTTTAATTAAATTGGGCTTAAGTCAAGTTTGAATTTTGGTCCAAATTTTATATTAAGTTTAGTTCATATGTTCTACAAAGTATTACATAAAAATCATATGACAAAGTTGTTTTGAAGATCTCGTCAAAGTTCAAAGCCTTTAATAAAAACAATGGAAGAATAAAACTGTTTATCATCATTTAAATAAATCTTTAAAGACATGGCATTTGTGTGGTTTTTACATAAATTATTTTACTTAACTTATAAATATTCAATGGGCCATCATATAGCTTAGATATGAGGAGTTTTACCAGTAACATATTTTTCGTTAAGTTGTTGTATGTTGCCTTTTCTGGTGCTGTAGACCTCGTTGCTCCATAAATGCTAGGGGACAGCTTTAACACCTGTTAGAAATCTGGAGAAAGAAGCGAAGCAATTGATTCAAAGCAAAAGTAGAACATCTCAATCACATTTAATCTGGGCAGATGAAAGCGTCCAACACTGTGACTAAACGGAACCCCACTTTGTGTCCGATCCCTAGTACTAGTCCATCACAATGGTCCCTGAAGATTTCAACAGCCGACTTACAATATCCCACCAACTTCCTTAAAAAACTCATACAGTTTAGCCAATACGCAAATGACCTGTCATAGTGTTTAATACAAATAAAATATTTATTTCAAATACTTATTTCAAGTATTCGAAGTTTTACTTTTCTCATTGGGATCTCGATGTGTTTCATTTCGAGTGCCCCCTAAGCATATTTTTTTCCCTATTTCATAACTATAAATGTAACCGTTTTATGATGATATATTTATGTTTTCCCAGTCTATTTTAAATTATTTTGTTTTAAGCATCTGTACCACCTATCCAAAAGCAAATGTTAAAACGGTTATTAAGTTCATGTATATCAAAACCGGGAGTGACATGTCATCCCGTTGAAATTTGAATTATTCAGACTGCACAATAAACTTAATTTTATTTTTTTTTAAAACGCACCCCATTTGAAAAGAAAGTTATAGAATTACACATAATCTAGTGTGCCACAACATTCAATTGCAACATATTAAATAATAGCTGAATTAAAAAATTAAACCGCCATCGATAGGTCATATTGGTCAGCTCCCTCACGTTCTTGTGGTAATTATTATAGTTTCCTGGCCCCGATGCGGTATCTGTATTGTTACGAAACTTGCATGTGTTCCAGACCTGGTAGTAATCTTGTATCTTTGGCTGTAGAGAAGCTCTAAAGAATTCGGCTTCTAATTAGTGTCTAATGTTTCATTATGATGCGACGACCATGCCTTGCCATGAAGGGATGAACTTGAATTGGGTCCTGCCATTCAGTGGGGTAAAACGCTCTATTCTTTGGTGATAGTTCTCTATGTAATTTTTCGCACTGACTCAACTGGTGAAGTGAAATACACTTGGTGGTAGTAATAGTGCGAAAGAAGCATTTGTTTTTTTAATACCTATCTTAAATCCACTGTATGCACTTATATATTCTTATACCTGCGTTATCCGAATAAGATTTTTAGTAATTTATTTTTCATGACTCTTTACTATGATTTTTTTAAAGTCTTTTTGTCGTCTAGATTTGGAGTATTTTTTTAGATTGTTGAATTATTGAATATATAATGATGTGAAAGATGTAGATCCGGAGATACATTATCTAATAATACTAATTATTCAATTAAAATTGTTGGTGTTAAAATCTTCTGGATTCAGCGCATTTATTGTATATTTATTTCATCTATCAATTAACATATTTATTGAGAGATATTACAACCAGTCACAATTAAGGACATTTATAATAGTGCTCAGAGAGCACATTCACACTCTATAATAAATAATATAGAAAACAATAATACTAAAAGTAAATGTATATAAACTAAAATAAACTAAACAAAAAGAAATTAAACTAATAAAAATAACTGCCTACATACACACATGCTTTTATACAATATCTAAAAGAAAATAAAAAAAAATCATTCACTCAAGACCTCCGAGCCAAGTCTTTCTCCTCACTCGTGGAAGAAAAGGCAGGACTCTAGAAGATCCCAGCGCCTCTCACTCAGCCGTGTTTCTGGTATTAAGGACCTGTAGAGGCTGATCAGAGGCGCTATAGTCACACATACATGGCTTGAGTGGAGAATCTGAGCATATTCATTAATAAGTTAAAATCAATACTATTAGAATTGAGTTAAAAAATATTTAAATACATGTAATTTTCGCATCATATAATATAAATTGCCCAACTTACCCTGTTAACAGATGTGATGTGAACAGATGCATTATATTGTTACCAATAAAACTCTTTAGAATCAATGGCCATATATTTAATATAATGTATTTAAAAACACTCATGAATAATTTTGTGTTCATTCTAACCTTCCAAGGCTTACGATTCTATTGACCGCCGGAAACTGTATAATATTCTAATCGAGCAGGGGATTCCAAAAAAACTAGTAAATCTAGTCAGGATTTGCTTGACGGAGACACTCAATAAAGTTAGAATCGGTAATAATTTGTCCGAAAAATTTGAGGTTCGTTCGGGATAAAACAGGGGGATTCTCTTTCGCCTGTCCTGTTCATTTTGGCATTAGAACATGCCATTAGGGAGGTAATGCGTACCGAGAAAGGGTTGGATCTGGGCGGGACAACATCCGTGCTGGGCTATGCTGATGATCTGGTACTGTTAAGCGAAGACGTTGAAATTATAAAACTAAATACGACAATGTTAATGAAAGCCGGTAAAAAACTAGGACTCAAAATAAACGTGGATAAAACAAAATATATGGTTAGCTGCAAAAATGGCGATACTACTGGTGATATCGATATAGATGGTAATATGTTTGAACAGGTAGATAAATTTAGGTATCTAGGTTCTATGATAACTAGAAAAAACGAAATTGAAGAAGAGATTAAGGTTAGACTGAAGGCGGGAAATGCTTGTTATTTTTCTGTGACAAAACTACTTAGTTCGCGCCTCTTGTCCCGGAACTTAAAAATTAGAATCTATAAAACAATTATCTTGCCTACAGTTCTTTATGGATGCTAAACTTGGCCGCTTACATTAAGGGATGAGCAGCGTCTTAAGGTTTTTGAAAATATAGTATTGCGTAGAATATTCGGACCGAAGAAGGATGAGTTAACCGGAGAGTTCAGACGGTTAAACAACGCCGAATTGCGTGAGCTATATCCGGGCAATATAATTGAGGTAATTTCATCGCGGCGAATCAAATGGGCTTGTAAAGTTGTTGGGCTTAGTAACGAGAGAATTCCTAAAAGGTTAATATTTGCTGTGCCGAATGGTGAGCGTCGGAGGGGTATCGAAGCGAAGGTGGGAAGATTGCATTAAAGCTGATCTGAAAGGACTGGGTTTGGACGGCGAACGGTGGAGGGAGGTGTGTAACAAGCGATTGGTGGTGTCGGCATCGAACCTTCGGGTTCGCTAAGCCTTATTATTATTATTATTATTATTATTATTATTATTATTATTATCTAACCTTCCAAACACAAGATGAATTTCCCCCACACAACACGAAGATGGGATATTTTAATTTCTGTTTTTCATTAAATTTTCATATGTAATGTATTTGTTCAAAAATATTCAGTTATATTCACAGTTCATATTTTAAATTCTAACCTCACGAATATCTCTAGATCATTCTATGTCTTTTTTACTGCCTTCATTTTTAGTTGAAATCCACCTAGTCCGTGTAAGTTTGTGGTAAAGCATTTATTATACCTATGAAATTCACCAAATGGATATAGCGAATTTTGCTCTAACCCCCACGATAGATGCGTATGTCCAAAAAAAGGGACACACATCTTTTTTTTGTTGTAAATAGTTCGTTTTCTATGAGCGTTACTAACGGTTATTATAAAACTTGTTTAAAATAAAAGTTCTACAAGTTTTGTCTTATTAATTATTTTCGTATGATCAATAGTTATCGAGATATAATAATACGATTGCAGCATAACTATACATTAAATGTCATGATGGAGGAATAGCACTTATTCCAGTGTTAATTATTAATATTATTGTCATTTATATCTAAACAACATTTTAACATAATGGAGGTAGAAAATCAGTATAAAACGACTTCTTTTTTTTTTTTTTTTTTTTTTATATAGAGAATCACTAATCCACTTTACTTCGCGCACTATTACATTTTCATTCCTTTATTTTCCATTTTTTGTTTACCTTTTTTTATAACAGAAATACGTGAAATTAAATTTGTTTTTACCTACTGTCTCATTGATCAATATGACATTGACTATTATTATGACATCGGGATGCTCCACAATAATTACAAAACTGATCTTTCGAGCAAACATAAAATAGATATAAACCAGATGAAGGAAGAAAAAAGAAGTAAGAAACATTTAATTCAATGATGGTTTGTTAAAATAATAAAAATTATTTAAGGTAATTAAAATGGATCTCCAGTGAGCTAAACGTTTCTACGTGCTTATCTTTCGACTATAAATTACACGAATTGTTGAACATTTGTTGAAGAAATAACTTTTATCAATTTCTTCAAAAACATTACTATCCTCGTCGATTCAAACTGCTATTAATAATTTAATTATGACTAAAATTCAATAATGAGATATTGAAAATTTAATAAATATCTCGTGGTATGAAGGTAATGAGGTTAATATGGGCAGGGCGGTTAGCTCGGAACAATACATTATGATATATCTATACTACAATAAAAACCATATGGATAGATGAAATTGAAAATGTGTTTCCCCTTGTCGCCTAGCCCGAAAATTAATAACTCCGAAATTTGCCCTCTCAAAAATTAAAAAAAAAAACATCAAAATATGCCCCCCTCTAAAATTTTGATGGCGCAGCTTGTTGATTATTTGGTTTAAAAAAAAAAAAAAAATGTGCCTAGGAAGTACTGTCTTCTGAAAGATAAGAAGAGCAAACTGAAATCAGCTTAGCAGACGGAAACAAAAATATTTATTTTTCATAAACAGGATTGATAGCAGAGCTCAAGAGCTAAAAAAAATTATATAAACAATCATCTGATTTTCTCCAAAAGTATGAAATTTAAGTTTTGTGTTTTTTTTTAGGTAACTAACGTTTTTCGTTGTATAGGAAGCGATAACTATAAAATATTTCATTTCTTTAATTAACAATTGTTCCTCTAGAAATTAGACAAAATTTAATTCAAATGAAAGTAACGTTTGTCATACTTAAAACCATTTAAAGAGGACTTACCACTTAGAGCGGCTAAAACTAAACTACGTCCTGTTTTAATACAAATCATAAATTATTCGCGAATTTTTTTTTTTATAATCTTCAAACTATACTACATATACCCTACTTTTAGAAAAATCCCTTGTTTAATTTGCTTCGAGTCTATATTAATTAAGAGGAAGGCGATGGTTGTAGTTGTAACTAAAACTCCTCCCTGAATAAGAACTGCAAAGCCAGGTCGGAACGAAGTCAAGTCAAAAAACGACCCTGGGACACAATCGGCCTTTATGAAGTGGGTACTCTTGATCAGATAATTAATTAAAGTTGGAAATCTGCCAGTCGAGTGTGATCTCGGTCAAATCACCTCCTTGCGCAACCGTTAATCAAGGAATAGTACTTACAAAGTAATGAACCCAAGACGCTTGATGGGTTGTAGTGGTACAGATTAAAGAAAAAATTGAGCGACATTCTTATGAAAAATGTCTTGATAACTTTGAGAATCATAAATAAAATTATTAATTGAGAAATATCCTAACATGTAAAACCAGAGATCCCAGCCATCTTATCTACCACTTGTTGTTGAATATATAATGATAAAATAAAATAATAGGTACTATTTCATTTTAAAAAAATTTAATTATAATTACAAAATAAAACACGTTTTATTTTACAAGTAGCTGTTATATTCCTTTTAATTGTTTAATTATTAAGCACCTCTAAAAAAAAAATTAATTTACTTATGTTTTTCTTTCTTAATATTTTAAATTATTATTATGATCCTTAAACCAATCAATTTTGGCAACAATTATAGCCTTCTGATGACTTTTCCCTATTTCAAGGTGTAATGCATATGAGGATTTTTTCATACATATTACATGACATATTTTATCTTTTTTTTTTGTTGCTTTTAGAAGATAAATATAAAATTTGATACCTAAGGCGTTTGAGATTCTAATTACAGTCTTGATTTATAGTGTAATTATTTGTGGAGATTGTGGAAAAAATAATTTTCAGGAATGATTTATGATTGGAAACTAATCTTTATATTTGTTTTAATAAGTGCCGGCGTTAAAAAAAATAATCTTACTTGTCTAAATTATGCTTGATTATGCCGAACAAGAGTTATTAGATAGACTGATTATACAAAAGTAATAAATACTTTTTTAATGATACGATATAAGTTTAATACTATGAATCCAGTTGAAGGTTATCAGCGAGTACAAGAAATGGATGAGTAAATCCATACAGGTGAGTTTCTTGCCCAGAGACTTTAAAGCCTGGCGTGGGTTTTAGAGTTAAGAGATGAGACTCGAGCTTCCTGCATTCCAGGGGCCTGTACCGGCTGCGTCACAACGTCCTTTTCACCCTTTCTGCCTTTAATGCCTCCTAGATTTAATAATATCCTATTAACTATTCTCTAAATCTTTACGTGTTAGTCCTTGAAATATTATTTATATTCATTCCCTTCAAATGTCGACTATCTTATATCGAATCCTATTTTAACAATAGCATGGTGAAATATGACCGTACACCAACAGGGGAGAGGGAGAAATAATAAACTCTGATGTCTTCTAAAGTTTAAATTCTATAAAAAAAAAACAAAAAATAAAATAAAAACTTTAAGATGATCATTTTTATATTTATTGTTTATAACTTTTTTTTTAATTTTATTTTATTGAGATTTACAACTGTATTACATGGAAAATACAATAAGTAAATGTGACATTGGTAACATGACATGTACAACATGAAGAGAAACTACCCATTGGTAGAACTCAAATTAAAGTTCTGTATTAGAAGGTCCCGAGGCCATCATCTTTTCTCAGACGCCTCGGAGGATTATCAGGGATCGAGGAGGAAGCAAAGTTTGAAACGAGAGGATTCGTCGGATGGTTCTGCAGTTTGTTATGGAAGAATAGATATCTGGATTGGGCCAAATCGGAAACATATGGAACATTAAGGTCTTTATGGATGATTTTATTTGTGACAAAGTAAGGAGCGTTGAGGAATTTTTATATTTAAATCAATTTTATTCATTATTTTTTATGGGAGAGACCTGCTTAAGAATTGTTATCTGCGCTACTTTCTCTAAACTTAAATAATGAAATTTCGTCCTAAATCAGTTACTATTAACCCATTTGTCCAAAATATTTCCAACTAAAAAAGTGCGTACACTATTTCTATTCGTTATATAATAATGAAACTTCAAGAAATGTTTAAAAACCTGTTATACTCGATCGCGAGGGAACTCTCACATTAGCTATCTATCTCGCTTAATATATTCGGAGTATATGCGCCACAAGAGAAACATGTTTATTTACAATAAACGTGATTGTCAATACAGTGATGTTTTATTTTCCTATATCTTTTCAATGTTATATTAAATGTCTTAATGGAAGGCTTGATCTTGAAAAAAAGAATAGTTTTAAGTGGCAATACCGGATTTTTTTCGCAGGGGCGTTCAAGCCTAAAGATTTTTTTTTTTTAATATTACAATAATTACTTTGTAAAAAAAGGTAAGAAACTAACTAACTATACCAAAAGATGTTTAAGTTATTCTTAAAGTCCTATTAAATAATGTAATTACACAAACAATAATATTTTCAGAGTAAATTTTATTCTTGAGACATGGTAATATTTTACCATTTTTTGGGAGGGAGGGCTTCAGCCCAATGCCTCCCCCCCCACCGTAGATCTGCCTGTGTAAAGTGGTTCCAAATAATTTGATTAGATCTCCCTTGTATGACATTTGTACTTGTTACTTAGGAATCTTCTTCCTTAAATAGTTTATGAATATCACTGGCCACATTTAATGTTTCTGATCTTCTTTTACACTCGTTAGGTCTTTAAATTATATTTTTCTTATTTACTTATTTAAAGTAAAATATATTAAAACATGAATATTACTCATATTAATCATACTTAGCGTATATAATGCGTTTAACTACAAATAAAACGAACTTGGTATTTGCCTCTATATTTGTGGATATATTTTTTTTTTTTTGGGCATCCACAATTGGTATGCAATTTTACTCCGTTTGCTTCAAGTGTTCCGAATGAATTTACAATTTGACCTCGACCCTGAGACGCAGTTTGCCTGTGACAACTAGAGGTCTTGTAAGTAGAGAAAAATAATTTAGCTAATGTTAATATTTTGTTTTGAAATATGCCAAAATGCTCAACGGTGGTACAATATTTCGCGTTCAGACTAAAAAGAATATATCCATGTAAGAAAATAAATCATAATTCAAAAGTATTCCTAGAATTGTATTAATAGTTCATACTGTTGTCGTTAATAGAATTTATCAATTTTAAAGATTATTATTAATCATGAAAGATTTTTTTGTTCTGATTTTTTGCAGAGAGTTGATAAGTTATAATTTGAAATATCTCTATCACTATTATATATTGTTATAAATTTGTCATTATCAAATATTCTCGGTTTATCAAAATGATAATTATGTTATCCTTTTGGAAGTCCCTCTAATTTATATTTTATTGCTATTTAAGCAGCCTTCTTTATATCCTATTGTATCTTGTTTATCTGTAAAATTAATGTTTTCCCTTCTCTTTCATAATTTAACAACTACAATATTTACAATTGCTTGGGGGGGGGGGATATACCGTTGTACAATACATTTTTTATATATACAATATATTAGAAATCAAATTTATTGGATTTATTGGTAAAAATAAATATATGAAGAAAAAACATCACTCTTTGCAGCAAAATAAAATATACTGATATTTTAGAGAAGGATATAATTTTTTTGTTTTCACCTGGATGATTCGCTCTCTTACCATGATATATTAATTGAAGAATTATACCAATTAAGGATTATTTTGAGCATCAATAAAAGAACCAATATTTTTTATAAAATTGTTATTTATTTCCCTTTTTGATTATAACGAACAGGCATTTAGTTCCACCAGTGCTTAAGGGAATATCGCCTTCTGAAAAATTTTTAGTCCACTTATTGCACGGGCGGATCTACGGGGGGGGGGGGCTTTCGGGCTGAAGCCCCCCCCCCAAATGGTAAAATATAGCCATGTTTTATCGAAAAAAAAATATTAAAAAAGTATCTCTTAAAGTATTATTGTTTGTGTGATTACATTTGAAGGGGCTTTTAGGAATCAGTTTCTTTCATCTTTTCCATAGTAATTATCGTTATTTTTATGACAAATACCGCTTTCGGGCTGAAGCCCCCCCCAAAATTAAATCCTGGATCCGCTAGTGACTTATTGTGATAGTATATATCGCCTACACGTTGCGAAGATGTTCCACTGAATTTTTTAACTGCATATCGATTTATTCATCATTATTAAAGGAAATATTAATAACAAAAAGTAATCTTGAAGGAAGATAGTGGACTGTTCTACATATCATGGGTGATAAATATTCAGGACGCAGTCTTTTTTTTTTTTTTTTAAATTTTATACCAACGTTTCAACCCAAACATGTGGGTCATCTTCAGGACTGATTTTTTTTAAAATTTAATCAGAGATATAATACTATACGACCGATAGTGGTAAACAATAAACTATAGTGATTGATAGTACATAAATCTTCACTGATATCTTTTGCAATACACATATTAAAAATGAAATGTGTAAATAGTTATACAAACTAAATATTAAAAAATAATGTATATAATCCATTTATACAAATTCGTAATATTTTCTCTTACTAACCGTGGTTTGAGCTCTGAGGGTGTTCAAGTATTTGAAGATGGCCTACGTGTTTGGGTTGAAACGTTGGCATAAACAAAAAAATTTAAAAAAAAAAATTTTTTTTAAAAAGATTGCCTCCTGAATATTTATTTCATAACAATAAGTAATGTCATATGTTATTTAAAATCTCAACAAGGCTTCTAAATCGGTAATAAATTATAAACGTTGTTTTGTAAAAAAAAAAAAATCTATTCTGAACGGGAGCGAAATTCGGTATTTCGTAACATTTGATCCGGATTACTGGAAGAACCGCGTAGTATTTAGTTAAAAATATTTCTTTGACACGGTAATGTATTAAGAAATAAATATATTATTGAGGTTCTAAACCGGAGTGAGAATAGTTTGCTGGTTAAGATCTACTTTGTAGTTACAGTGTAAGAGTGAACGGCTAAGGCGGAATGCTACCAGAGAGCCGATCACTGGTTTAGCATTCTCTACCTCACTGCCTCCCCCCCCCCCAACTCCCCCTCCTCCTCTGCCGCCTGGCAAACAGCCACTAACCTTCCATCCTACATTCCCACAATCAACAAACAAGAATGGAATTCTAATTTATTTACTAAGGTTTATCTGTGCATTTCACTTTATATCATTTGTTATGTATTTTACATTCATTCATTCGTTACATTCAGATGCCTATTTGTGAAATGTATAGAATATAGAAAAATTTCGAATCCTCCTTTTCACCGGAAATACCTATTTTAAGGTCTCGTGTGTCTAAAATAATCTCGCAACCAAAAAGTCTCACAGAGTCTAGCACAGCAACGATAAGTTGTTAAAAACTGAAATTACGTAATTGAGATACATAGATATATGCCTCGGATGTTACACAAACTTCCAACTTCCTAGAAGTGCAACATTATATAATTGTTATTACGCTCCTTTACAATTTTATCGAAAACGACTAAACAAAATTTTGATTTAGCTCGTTCTATCAATGAATAACTCAGTGTTATTTAATACGGCTGGATGTTATCTTCAACGAAGTAACCTGACAGAGCTTGAATGGCGAATTTTCAAAATGGCATCCTCTAATGTACGTTTAGTTTTGTTTATCTGAAAAATTAACCGCCTCATTGTTATTACTAATTAAATAAATAAACAAAAACTATGAAATAATTCGGTACTAACCAATGGAGGAAAAATATTTTTTCACGTCGGAGACGAATTTCTGGAAATAGATGTTTAGTACACTGTTGGAAAGCTAATGATATTAAGATCAAACTAATAAATTCTTGAAATATAATGGATAATTAATTATTTATTAAGTGGAAACATGATTTTGTGTTTGTTGTGTCATTTTGATGGTAAATAATCACGAAATTACCATTTTCAAACTATCTATTATCACTAGAAGGGCAGAAGTTATCTAAAGTACATCAACTAATTTAACACTTCAAATTAAGTTCCGTTTAAGTTTGTGATCTACTTGCTTAGATTTTCCTCATGTGACACTAGTAAGCAAATTCCGCACATACCTGTAATTTTACCTTGGGTGAACGATATCTAAAACATAGCACTATAATTGATAAGGTGCCATGAACGGAATCTTGTTACATAACAGAGTCCCACTAAGTTTTAGAAACACAACAATCTTGCGATATGTTTACTAATTGTATATGTATTGATATTATCCTCTTTTTTTTTTTTTTTCTTTTGACCAGTGCCATTCATGTTTTCTTTAGTTGAATTAAAATAGTTTATTATATTAATATAATTAGTATAACAAAATAACTTATCTCTTTCAACCCGATCTAAAAGTACCTCTACTTGGTAAAGAACAGGGCACATAAGTTGGATAACATTTGAAAAGCAAAAAATCGGTAACTTAAGTTGTTTTTATTTGAAGGTGGTCTATACTATTTTAACAATAACAAGGGAAAGAATAAGCATATACAATAAGTTCTATAAAACGCCTAAGGCAGAATGTATCAACCATAATCTTATAAATCCCAATTAGAACTTCTAGACAAGCGTTGTTTGTTGTTGTTGTTGTTGTTGTTTCACATCGATGCACAAACAGGTATTTGTTTATGAAGAGAAGTTGGTTGAGGATGGCAGTCTTTGGAAGTACACAAAAATTAATTATATTAAATTTAATATTATTTATTTTTGTGTACTTCCAATTACCACCCTCAACAAATATTTAGTAAATCTTCCTCTTTCAGTATTGATTTTTTTCCAGAAGCAACTTTCTCATTGATCTGATTGAGATTCCGCAAAGTTTCAGTTGAGCTGATGTCCGTGGGTCAGTCAATTTTTAAGAGAAAAATTATTTACCATATTAAAGCAGTTCTTGTATTTCTTTAAACAATAATTTGTGGAGCTTCCCTTTCGTTCATCGATATATATGTAATACGTAGTAAGGGCAAGTACTGCGATCGTAAATATTTTCGAATCTGAGTTTTCAACATAAATACACGTTTGGAGGTTCCCTGAGTCCAAATAACAAAGTCTCACAAAATGGTCTGTGTTTGTATATATATATATATATATATATATATATATATATATATATATATATATATATATATATGTGTGTGTGTGTGTGTGTGTGTGTGTGTGTGTGTGTGAACAGCCTATCTCAAAAAACGAAAAGTCGTACGAAACTGAAATTACGTATTTGAGATTTTTCTAAGCCAGAGATGTTACAGCAACGTTTTTGTCAAAATCGGAAAACTGGAAGTGGTACTTTATATCATCGATTTAACACATTTTTACGATTTTCTCAAAAATGGCTCCAAGCAGTTTTTTATATGATGTAGGTTTTATTCTCATTGACGTTCTCTAACAGGGCTTGAATGGCTAATTTTCAAATTAGCTCTCTCTAAAGTACATTTAATTTGGTTATTTTAAATAATTAACCATTTCACATTAATCTTTGATTTAAATTAAATATAAAATATGAAAGAATTTGATAATTACCTAAAGGAGAAATAAGAGATCGTAACGGATAATAGTTGTAATGGAGGAACCAAAGGAATACGAGCGAGCCCCCGGACTCGCACAAAATATTAGTACAAGCTTCCATACTTAACATGAGCTGAATATAATACGAACTCCGACAATATTATGTTCATATACAAATGAGATTTTCATAAATGCTATAGTTGGTATTATTTAATATTTAATTGTATAGATTACAGCGAAATAAAAATAAAAATTTCTATACATAAGGGTAATTAAACAAATAAAAATACCCACAACGAAATGTAAATAAATATAGTGTCTATAATTTTTACTTTCACTTTCCCTTTGTCTGAAAATACTTATTCCTGCTTAGAAGAGGGTGTTAAGTGAAAGTCGTGTATGCGCGCACCAGATATTTTAAATGTTTTTTTTTTTTAATTTACTAAAGTATTACATTGCTTATAACAAAATGAATTCTTTATTTGGTTCAACCTTCGAAATACTTTCTTTGAAGCATGAGTCAAGATGGGCTCTGATTACGCCACTCAGAGCAAGGGCGTAGTAACGCCTCTTTTTTTTCTCTTTCTTTTTTTTTTTTTTTTTATCTCTAAAGCATGGCTGGTGGAGTTGAATGTTGAGATAGGGAGTATTCACGTTTGTGCAACCTTTTCCCATTACATTCTTATATGTTTACGTTTTTATTTGAGTGACTGAGGTTAATGCCCTAAAAATTGACCATATGTTGCTCACGTAATGCGGTTATAATAATTAATTTACCTTGAAATAGATACTGTTTAAAACACTTTGTTATTGTTTTTCTTTATGAAATTTTTATGTTAGCTGTATAAATCGTATTACCAGAATAAAAATATAAGAACGATTTTATTTGAAATCAACTGGTTTTGCAAAGTACAGTGATTAAATATTCTTCTCGATGGGATTTCTTAACACAAGGTCGTCAGGTTATTAGAATGATTTGTTACAACCAAGAACGGCCAATTGAGTATTCCGTAGTAAACACGATAAAATATATCAAAAACAACCTGTAATAATTTCCACAAGTGTTATTAAAAATACGCATTGTTGAATCAAAATTAAAATTGTAAAATCCCAATTTTTATCAACTACAGACAATTGCTGGCCTCAGACGATCCATGATCTATTAATGATGTATCCATGATCTATCTTCATAAGTAGTACATACTATATATGCACTAGATCATATCTGGGAAACCTTTTTGTTATAAGAGACCGCGGGAAGGTTAGGCAGTGATAATAGAGGCCACAATAATAGTTTGTATTTTACTGTTGCTATTTTTATAATTAATGCGCTTATTACTTATGTTTATGCTATTAATAAATAAATACACACCCATATGCATATATTCAACTTCATTCTACTTATTTTCAAATTTTCGTAACTTAAACAATTAAATATTAATTAATTCTAGCGCTAGATTAATGGACACCGCCCTAAAACGTTTGGAGGTCACATGCGATGTCCGTGGCCGCAGGTTCCCCACCTGTGCACTAAATAATCGACACTCGGTATAAAAAGTTTGTTAAAATAGTTGTTTGATTAACATCTGAATAACGATTCTGCCCTTTTTATTGTTTATTTTATTATTCTTACCTCTTTATTGTTATATTTTTAATGAATTTTAGATCGTAAAATATTGATTTGTTTGGATATGAAGAGAAATTGAGTCATTTGGGAACTCGAATAACTTAAACGAACAACATTCTAAAGAAAGTTAAATTGAAATTAAAAGCCTTAATATTAAGTTTAAAAACCATAATAGGCCCTTCAAGGGTAAGCACTAACGTTATGGGGAAGCACAATTACTTAATAATATGCTACAATATAGTAATAATAATAATAAAAATCCCGAATTCTACCATTGTGATCTAATCACAAGATTGGGACAGAGAAAACAAGCAAGCAGTATAATAAACAGCATTGTATATGTGAAATAAATAAATAATAATAATAATCTTCATTATAGATCTTAGAACAAAGAGAGCCAAGCTTATTTATTGATTTCGCGATTCCAAGTGACAACAATATAAGCATAACTGCGGGTGAGCAGCTCTGAAAATATCAGGAATCGGTGAATGAAATGAAAGAATTGTACCATTTGGAATGCGCAGCGGTAACGTCAATTATAATGTCGAAAAATAGTCTTATCCCCAAATCAACGGTGGCAGGAACTAATGATCTAAGAAAGGCTCAGTGAGCAGAGCAGTTCACTTTGATACTACCAAAACAATATAAAAATCTCTAAATATTTGAAGAAGAAAAAAATGTATGCCTGTCGAGCTTACAGTATACTAACGAGTTGGAATTGTGCCCCACCTTCAGTTTCTAATCCGCGAATGCGAGAACTAACAAGAATAACAAACATAATGATAACAATAATGTTATGAAAAAACCAAGAACGGCCATTGAACACATTAGTATTCCATGGTAACAAACAGATGCCCAAGGAACTGTATCTGTCCCTCCCCCCAAGGTTAATGGCACAAAAACTCCCCACCTCTTTCTTCCAAGATGTTTTACTACTCTTCTCTTCTTAAAACCAGTGCAAGCTAAAGTAGAATTTAAAAAATCATAGCCCATATACTGTTACACTTTCAGTACTCAGGTCTTTGCTTTCCTCTTGTCCCCTGGTTTGAAACGTTTCATTCCAAAAATTTATAACACTATCGAAATGTGCCTCCTCAAGACTTTAAAACCCCGTCAAATGTGTCCCTCTCCAAAATGTGCCCCCCTAAACATTTTAAAGGCTCAACTTGTCTTGGCATCTCTGTCTTCCCACACAAAGAACAGTGCCGCTTATGAATGATGAACAACGATGAAATGGGCACGCAAGTTGAACGCGTCAGCAATCTGAGCTTATTTCTTTACAATAAATTTGAATATTAATAAAACTGGCTACGGATCTCGAATCACTAACTACTGGAAGGTAGAAGTCACTCATATTCAAGTCACATCTCAGCACATCGCTGATCTGTTGGAAGATATTCAACAGCAAGTTTCTGTCAAGGCCTTTTAATTAGATGAAATGCTACAGGCGTTTGTGAATTTCTTTATGGCAGCGACGAGAGGGGGAGTGGAGATTTCATAATATTTTTTTATTATTTCTGCCACTTACCTGATAAATATAAGAAAACTTTTTTCATTTTATTAGAGTAATTAGAAAATGCTAAATTGTTTTGACTTGGAATTTTTAATTCAATTTGCAGTTTATAATATATGTGTTATAGTTTTAGTTCATAGTTTCCATTTTTATCTTAAACAAGCTAATTTTAAAAAGAATTCAAAGCCGCTTTTCTACCGAATGTGTCTTATGTAGAAGTTAGTATGAATTATACTAATATACCATTTTCCTAAATTTTTCTCACAACAAACAACCAACATTAAATGTTATGATGCATGCACTTGTTTATTCCGAGTCTTCCTTTTCATCATTCTATACCAATAAAAATATAACAATGTCTTCTCCATTTCGTAAACTGCTCATTTTAAAAGTTTTTTAAGAAGAATTTTTTGTAACTTGGAAGACAAATCGTGGACATGCCGCATAAAACACATAGTTCGAGCCTAATATTGCTGCTTTCAGTATTTCTGTATGATAATAATTATTTACCATTTGAAAATCGTTTGATAAAAATATTCAAATGTTAGTTCGGCATTATCAATGGGCCTAATTAGGATAAAAATGTTTGTTTTAATTAATACTTAATAATTGCTAAAAAAAAAAGGCAGATTACAGTGTTTAATTATGACCGATCACACCGCTATGAAATTTACCTTTTATTTATTTAATGTTTGTAATACAATAATTAATGAGGTAAATTGTGGTGATGCGTTTCTATCAGTAGTACATCATACAATAGCCAGCGGGTAGAAAGAAAAATCTAGTGTTGAATGAATTGAGATTGAGCTACATGAAGAGATTTGCTAAGACATCACATTTATTGCTGATTGTATAGGCAGTTGCTTTCTTCTTCCTTTATTCACGCTAATTATGAAAGTCCAATCTAAAGTAATATCTACGTAAATTAACAAATATACGTAGAATGCTGCTATTAAGTTTTTTTACTTTCACTTACGTATATATGTAATATATAGTAAGTGTAAGTATTGCGATCGAGAAATTTTTTTCAGTTTTTGCTGTGTTACTTAACCGTTAATCAATAAGCCAATAGAGATATTACATAATGGAATATGTAATAGTAATTATATCCATAGTGCCTTTATTTTTAATTTATTTCGTTCCAAAATTTTAAAAATATCTTTTAATCAGTTATTTTTCCTTTGGTATCGTCATATATTCATAAACTTCTTCTCAATTATCATTATTATAAATCAATTATTGAAATTGTATAAATCAAGATAACTCGCCAAGTGATTAATCATTATTTTAAAAAGTATGAGTGTTAATTACTATTGACCTATATTTTGGAGAATATTTATATTAAAAATTAATGTTCACCACAAAGCTGCAATTCTTAACAACCACATAAATAACTTACGTTTAAATTCGCGAAATTTTGTTGTTTTTGGTTTTCGTCATCAATATCAGGCTAACATTTAATATTATTTAAAAAATAAAGCCTTTTGAAGTTGAATCAATCTTTCGGTAATGATTTGAACCACCATTTACAAAATGCCGGCATCTCTTTATTTCTCTCTCGTAAAAACTATAATTTAGTTTATTTATAATTAAAATAACAAGAATCGATTACTTTCTGCTCTCATTATTTACCCAGCGCATCAGCTGATTGTTAGTAAATGTAATTAACAGGGACAGATTAAAAAATGAAAGTAAAAAAAAATAATTTCAACGAGTTTGCATCATTCAGCTATTGGTGATTGTAAAATGACGAATTTTCGTCTTGCGGAATGGATGTGTGTTTAGTAAAAGGAATTCTGACTATCGTCTTTCATCTCTTTATTCGTTTCTTAGCACAATTATGATACTCATCTGTCTGATAGTGAACCAAACTATTTAAAAAATGTTGATATTTTATCTTTTATTTATGTATTTACATTTATTAAAAGTGTTGTATTTAGAGTAATAGCTAATTTTGGATTAAAAATGATGAGATCACTCATTATTATTTGTACGGTAAGATTATTTCTAATTCTGTGTTGTGCTCACTCAACACTATTGTCATATGTTATTGTCATATGTAGAAAGGGACTTTTGTTATCGCATCCATTATTCACGCTTTCATAGTAGGCAACTTCGGGCCCTCCAAGTGGGCCTCCTGGCCCTTGAAAATAGTTTCCTTTACAAAGGTTTTATATTTTTCCTTAAAGAACAAAAAATGTCAGATAATAAAGTAAAAAAGGTAGACATTTTTTTTTTTTCTAATATAAAACTCGATACTATCGATAGACATCGATATTCATCCTAATGCTCCCTCCTTCAGTATTACTCGTCCATTCATCATGATAATTTGAAAATATATTCCGAATTAACTCCGTCTAATTATTAATATTTATTATCAGTACTGATTACTTTACTTTGTCTCTACTTCGCATTATGAAGTGGATAAACATTGGCTAGGTTCTTCTACATACCCTCTATCTAACCCGGTCCTGCTCAATAGATTATATACATAACATTTATTTAGCCTCGCGTCAAAGAATCCAAGAGCCAAATTGCATAAGCATACATCAATTAAGCCTCACATGCTTTATGAATCAATCAGAATAGAATTTATTTTCAATAATTGTGTGTAAATGGTTAAATAATGGAGAGAAGAATAGTTGGGGTGATCAGTCAAAAATAAGCAGGCAAAAATTAATGATAATATTTATTTTGACATTTGCCGACGTTTCGACCTGAAGTTCAGGCCTTCATCAGGGCTAAGAAAAGAACCAGATAACAAGGTACCTTGTTCGGCCTGAACTTCAGCTAAACTTTTAAGAACATTTTTGTTAATTTCGGTCGTATTTATCAATAAGAAAACACTGTAAGTGCACATAATGTACATTATGATAACTATGTGTTTTGATAGAAGAGAAAAAGTTGAAATTTCCATCCCAATTGGTCTTAAAAGAGTCTTCTTAAATTGTTAACATTCCCCAAGTGTCATTCTCGTTGCTATAAGCCTTTGACAGCGGTACGCAAAACGGATGAATCAAATGATTCGAAATCTTGCATACAGATTGAAACGGGTAAATACATATATATTTTGCAAAATTTTGTATCCTTTGTACATATTTGAACTCTTTGAAATAAAAAAAAAAAATATGATTTTTTTTCGGGTGATTCATACATTGATTCATACAAATAATCATTTGTATGAATCAATTGTATTACAATTGTATACAATTATCATGTCATGTTATATTTGGTTCGGAGTGTCAAAGATTATATTACTAGAAGGGAATCGACTTAAGAATGTTGTCGAAACCAAAAGCTTAGTTTTTACCGTTTTCGGACTAGTAGTAACAGTTCATATACATCATGACAAATTACATACCGATGGAAGCAGTGGCGTAACTACGTAAAAAGCGCCTTGGAGCAGTGTCACCTTGGCACGTCCCCCTTTCCTATCCCCTTTCGAAATCTGTGTGCTCCAGTCTTCTAGGTTCGCCAAATCATTTTGAACCATACTGTAACAAAAACATATTTCGTTTAAAATAATTTCAGTGTTTATAAATCGAATTGAAAGTAGGCCAATCTTATTAAAAATGAATAAGTATTAAGAAATAGTTATTTTGTTACGTTACATTTCTGTAAAAATTAATTTAAAAAGTCCTAGAATAAAAATAAACCTTTAATTTTCTTTCTTTTTTTTTTTTGTTGATGAATTTGTTGATATTGTGCCAGTTCATTCATCATTGATCAATGAAAGATCAGAAATTGTATACAATCGGTTACTGTTAACTTGAGTAAAAAAACAAAAGAAAACCATTTCACAAGGCCTATTATTGTACATAGTTCATGCTAAAAATAACTAGTTTTTTTTTTTTTACTGAAACCAATCAAAACTACTTAAATAATTGACTTGTTTTGGTTTACGCTAAATATTTCATTTCTAAATTTATAGACCTGAAAAATGGCTATATTCAATCTTAAATCTATTAGAATTATCTAACAATTTTATCGGGAACATTTTTTCTAAGCTGGATATTAAGCGATCTATCGATCTTTCAAAATGGTTGAAGTTTTCAAAATTGGCAAAAACATGTACAAACCATGTTTATAAGGAGAAATATTTTTTTTTAAATTTATTAATTCTTTTTTGACAAATTCTTTCATTCATTTGTTAACATTATTTTTCTCTTCTCTCCCTTTATACATTTCTCTTATTCCTCCTCATATTTTCTCCTCTCTCTTCCTAACCTAATTCATAAAATACATTTAAAAAAAAAAACATATTTTTTTTGTTTTTAGCTAATTATTTGTTTTTCCATGTGACTTAGCTCAAATATGTTTACATTAAATATTTGAGGACACAAAATTTACTACAGCTTTTATCGGAAACTTATTTTTACAACTATTGAACCTAACAACGTAATTACAAATCGCTAAAAATAAATTTATGTTTTGAAGTTTGAAAAAATCTTTATATTTTATATTTAACTGGGTTTTAGTTATTTTAATATAATAATACTTAAACACTTATTGTTTCTCTCTCTAATTTTAAATCACTTTTATTCTTTTATCAATTAATTTTTTATTAATTATTATTCAATTTGTTTTTTGTTTTGTTTTTGTATTCTCATGGATTGTTATTATCTTAAAGCTAGCTGTCTTATACCTCCACAATCGAACTCTTAATGTTTTGTAACGGTGTAATTCTGTTACTTCATTTTGAACCTCGTTCAGAGAATTTGCAGGTTTTTCTTAAACTATAATGAACCATCGACGAAATGAAGGGGAAAACATTCAATCCACTTCTGTATATATTTTTTTTTTTGTTTCTGGGTCTAAGTGTCAGAGCGGTATGTTTGAACCGTGTTTTTATTTTATTATTTGCTTATCAGATTGCACGATTTCTAGAAAGTTCTAAAACTGGTTCTATCTAAGTTCTAGAAAGGTCTTTTAATATTGTTATGACTGTTCTTAATTTTTTTTTGTTCTAAGAACCATTGAAATGTGTTATTTATAGCATACCTGTGTTTATGATTTAAAAAGCGGAGATCCCCCTTATAAAATATCTTTATTGTCGTTACTCCGTTGCATTGAAAAACGAACTCTGGATGGGCCTTGAGCAAACCATGTACGTCTCTGCTACGTGAGAAGCATCATTACACATTGTGTTCTGCATGAAGTTTTATGATAGAATTTTATAATTATAATTGAGAGCTTTATTCAAGCTTACAAAAAAAAAAATAATGAAGCAGATATGCATAGTAGTGAAACAATTAAAATGATAGAAGAAACTTCAAGACAGGAGAAGATAAAGATAAACTAGGAGAAGTAAAGAAAAATGAATCACAACAACAACAAAAAATTTTAGAAACATTGATAAGAGCCTGAGATCAACATTATTCAAAAGCTACGTCCGAATCAAAGGAAATTATTGAACTGACCAGGTCCAATACTCAACAGAGGATATTTTAGATAACAAATAGATGGTATCATATCAAGTGGTGGTTTGCTCAACAAAACAAATACCTACATTTATACATCACCATTATGCGTAACGGAAATTATACTCAGCTTAGAATGAGACTGTTCGTTTCATTCCTTCTTCGTTTCACTCTTAAAATTTGGTGTGAAAAAAAAAAAGTATCACGAAACGTCCGCCACATCTAATCACCGAATTTCTATATTTTTTTTGTTAAAATGAAATTTTTGTAGCAATGTTGATATATATTATCTCTTTTATCATTTTGGTTGGTTTAAAAAAAACGTAAAATAAAAAAAAATGTGAAATCTGAGGGTTTCTAATTCCTAATAATTTGTGAAACTTATGAATGAAATCATCGACGACAAATTTTATTTTTACATATGAAAATCACATTTTTTATTTAGCAATCTAAAGTAATTTGGTTTAAGTAATTAGGTTTGTTTTCATTTATCAGAATCTTGTCGCTTTAATTAATGTTTTTAAAGAAGGCAGTGGATCAGCTGATGCGAAGGACGTGTTCTGAAATCTTCTCTCAGTTGTTGCCTATTTTTTCAGCGGAATCTCTTTGATTATTTACTGAATATAGTTGAACTGTACACCAGAGCAGTTGTTATTTACAGTTTGCTACATATTTTTTTTTAATATTTTTTTTTTTTTTTTTTTTAATTTTTTTTTTCTTCTCTTATGATATGCGGCATTGTCAGCCAGTGATGTCCAGTAAGGTGCCCACTAAGAGGACTCGGTCAGACGGAGTTAGTACCCCTCGTGATTCACCAGTGAAACAAAGAACTCGTCGCTGCCTGCGAGAAATAGCTCCAATAACCACAGTGAAAACTTCAGATACAGAACCTCAGCCTCAACCAGGTACTTCTTCGCAAGAAATGGTTGAAGAATCTCCTTTCTTCACTCCAAACCCGTTCCAAGTGCTTCATAATGACAGAGAAGTAATGGAGTCAGCAGCAGTACCCAGGGAACCAAGGCCTCCTCCGATATTTGTTAAAAACATCAAAAATTTTCAACTACTGTGTACACAGCTAAACGAAATCTGCTCCGGCAGTTATTCTTGCCTCAACAGGACTAACGACACAAAAATAACACCTGATACTGCAGAAGCCTACCGAAAAATTGTGAAGTACCTGTCAGAAACTAATGCAAATTTCCACACGTACCAGCTGAAACAGGAGAGATCGCTACGAGTGGTGGTTAGAAATTTACACTCCTCAACCCCAACTGAAGTGATAAAAGAAGAACTAGCGACGCTTGGTTTCAAAGTGCGTCAGGTAACCAACGTTCTGAAGGAGAATAAGGAGCAGCCAGGAGTGAGTAATAAAGTTCCACTACCTTTATTTTTCGTGGATCTAGAGCCATCACCTGGCATTGAAAAAATATATGATATCAAGAGATTGTACTACACTATCGTGAAGATAGAGAAGCCATACCCCAAGAAGGAAATTGTGCAGTGCCACAATTGCCAGGCGTATGGCCACACGAAAACTTATTGTCACCATCTGCCACGTTGCGTGAAATGCGGTGAACAGCACAAATCTGTGGAGTGCACCAAACCAACACAAGATCCTGCAGTGTGTGCACTATGCCAGGAGGGACACCCGGCCAACTACAAAGGCTGCCAAACCTATAAGAGCCTCAAATCCAGATACCAGAAGAACCGGATTCAAGATGAGACAACCAGACCAAGAAGAGAACCTTCTAGAATTGTTAACAATAATTTATCATACTCCGAACTACTTGGAGGTAAGAACCCTAATAATACATGTGAAGCCCTGCCGCAGCAACTACCTCAGCCCCAATCTCAATATTCTGTTCATCCTAACACACATAATCATCAACAACCTCAAATTCCTCATATTCCTCCTCCTTCAAATGCAACAGATCTCACTAGTTTGTTAGCATCTTTCCTAACCGATTTCAAATCCCTAGTCACTCCACTCATATCACTCCTTACAAATCTCGTATCTCACCTCATCCCTCCTTTGAAAAATCCTTAATGACCCACATACCAAAACCCATGTCCATTCTCCTTTGGAATGCGAATGGTGTTAGAAATCACGTTGACGAACTAACAGCTTTACTACAAGACAAGAACATTGACGTAGCCCTAATTACAGAAACTCGACTGACCATAAAACAGCATTTAAAAATCCCACAGTATTTAACATACCGTACTGACCACCCTGATGGCAGAGCACATGCCGGCACTGCTGTCATCGTACACCAATCCCTCTCCCATCACTTACTCCCATTACCTACTCAAGATTTCCTACAGTCAACCGCTATTGTAATCAAAGCCTTCTCCTTTCCAGTCACCCTTGCATCAGCATATTGCCCTCCTAACAGATCCATATCCAAAGTCCAGTTCAGTTCTCTCCTCAACTCCTTAGGTCATCATTTCATCCTGGGTGCAGACTTAAATGCCAAGCATCAAGTTTGGGGTTCAAGAACCACGAATTCTCGTGGCAGAACATTTCTGTCTGCACTCAATACCCAACGTTTCAGTCTCCTTCCACCCAACTCACCTACCTACTGGCCCACAGATCCTAACCGCAATCCCGATATCCTTGATTTTTTCATCCACAGTGGCTTAGGTCCCCTCAATCATTCCCTTACCCCTCTTGGCGAACTATCCTCAGATCATAGTCCATTATTACTCCAATTATCTCTAGCTCCTATTCCTAAGTCTTCTCCACCGTCCTTCATCAGAGGCCCAGTTAACTGGAAACTCTTTCACCAAATCCTTACCGATAAAATTGACCTCAGAATGACCCTGAAAACCCCAGATGACCTTGACAATACCGTACACTTTTTTACCACCACTATCCAACAAGCAATCTGGACTGCTTCCTTTCCAAACCACTCCTCAAGAACTCCTAAGAAAAATAAGTTACCTCAACACCTCATAGACCTAATCCATACCAAACGCCGTGCCAGATTATTATGGCAACGTACTAGACACCCCACCGATCGCCAATCCTATAATTATTTTTGCAAAAAACTAAAGATAGAATTGGCCACCTTCAGATCCCAATCCTTCAACTCCTACCTCACTTCCCTCTCTTCTCATGACAATTCCCTATGGAAGACCACCAAACATATCCTAAAACCCCATCACATATCACATCCTCTCCGTCGAGGTGATGGCTCTTGGGCAGCATCTGACGAAGATAGAGCCGAAGAATTCGCCAAAAACCTTTCCCTTACATTCACCTCTCATCCAGAATCCAATCCCACCCACACGTCAGCAGTAGAGGAATTCCTTAATTCACCCATCCCACTCTCCTTACCGCCTAAAGCAGTTAATCCTTCTGAGGTCAAATTCCTTTTACAAAAACTACCTACCCGTAAATCACCTGGATACGACCTGCTTACCTCTCAGATCCTTAGACAACTCCCTCCTAAAGCTGTCATATTCCTTACATACATATACAATAGCATCCTACGAACCACCCACTTTCCTCTTTTGTGGAAACATTCCACTATTATCCTGTTTCCGAAACCAGGCAAACCTCCCAACACCTCAACGTCCTACAGACCAATTAGCCTTCTTCCTATTCTCTCAAAAATCTTTGAAAAGATCCTCCTAAAACGCATCCTACCCTTTATAGAATCCCAAACTCTTCCTTCCCATCAGTTCGGATTTCGTTCACAACACTCTACAGTCCAACAAGGACTCCGAGTGGTTGATCATATTTCCGCAGCATTGGAAAGCAAGCAATATTGCTCGGGTGCATTTCTGGACATAGCTCAAGCTTTCGACCGGGTATGGCACGCCGGGCTTCTTTCCAAGCTGAAAAACTATCTTCCTCAGTCCTTGTACCTTGTTCTCCGTTCCTACCTCTCAGATCGTACCTTCCGAGTTCGTTGCGGTACTGAATTTTCGCATTGCTATCCAATTGAGGCAGGTGTTCCTCAAGGTAGCGTATTGGGTCCCGTCCTTTACATCCTCTTTACCGCCGATATCCCTGTCCATCCCGATACCTTCCTGGCAACTTTTGCTGATGACACCGCTATTCTATCATCCGACTCAGATCCCAACATAGCATCCTTAAATCTCCAAAACCACCTCACCTTGATTGAGCACTGGTGTAATAACTGGCGCATTAAAGTTAATGAATCTAAATGCCAACACATTACCTTTACACTCCGACGCAGTTCCTGTCCACCAGTACACTTTAATTCCATCCAGCTTCCTTACTCAGACACAGTCCGGTATCTTGGCTTTCATTTAGACCGAAGACTGACGTGGAACCCACATACTAGACTCAAAAGACAAGAACTCAACCGACGATACGGCCAGCTATACAGACTACTAAACAGAAAATCCAAACTTTCTATTGAAAACAAATTACTTATCTACAAGACAATACTGAAACCTATATGGACATACGGACTTGAACTGTGGGGTACAGCAAAAGCTTCTAACATCAAACGTATTCAATCCTTTCAATCTAAAGTCCTTCGAACAATAGTTGATGCTCCGTTCTATGTAAATAACAAAATCCTACACCATGACCTTAATATCCCATTTGTCCTAGACCTTATTCCAGAAAAATTCTCCAAATTTCACCAGAACCTTACCTATCATCCAAATCCCCTTGCACAATCTCTATCCAGCACCACCCATCCTTACAATCCTCCTCGAAGGTTGAAGCGGCAGTGGCCCAGAGACCTTTTGTAAATAAGCATCTATTGGAGTTTTGGCAATGGCCAGATCCTCCACTCAAGCCCGAGTGTGTATGATTAGGTTAGTTCTTTTGTTTATATACATTTATTTTATTTTATTGTATTTATTTTTATTTTATTTATTGTATTTATTATTATTAAGTTTCTGTATTATTTTATTTTTTTTTTTATTGTAAATAGAGTGTGAGTGTGCTTTCTCTGAACACTATTATAAATGTCCTTGATGTGACAGAATGTAATATTTCTAAATAAACAAATAAAAAAAAAAAAAAAAAAAAAAAATTAATGTTTTTAAATTTTGTCGATTGCATTATTAATTCATGATTTGGATTAAATTATAATCATGATTTAATTATATTATATTTTAATCTAATTTGATTTTATATAAGAAGACTAAATTAGATATAGTCGTTAGAAATTATTTTTGACGTGTTGTGGTTCATTCCACAATTCTGCTAATCCACTTCAGTGCCAACCTGGTTTCTTCAATTTATATAAATCGCTTATGATCTATTTGTGATTCTTCACCCGATCCATGATTCTTGGCCGTAGAAACTGAAGACGTTCACATTCAGATTTTTTATTACATTACGGCGACACGAATACTCCTACAGCCTCGTTTCGTTTCGCCCAAAACGGCCTGTGGGACGCTTCCCTCTCTAGCCTTTATGAGAACCGCACGAGGAAGAGACTGATGTAAATAAAAATATTTATCTTTATAATTATTGCCTACATTTTTATAAATGGAGTCCAAATGAACTCTTTTTCTCACTATTACTTGATTGAGACATAATGTAATATTACTCTATGAACATGACAGGCTAACCACAAGTAATTGTGAAAACTGAATTAATCTACCATAAATATTTATGTAACATACTATCGATTGCCGAATGCAATAGAAAAATATAGAGACTTCTTGAAAAATACAATAATGTTAACAGTAAAGATAGGATGTTGGACGCTATTAGGCTGAAGACAGCCAACTCCAAATAAAAAATAAATGTTTCCTGCTTAACCTTGGCCGAATTAATGGGCTCAATTCGTTAATTTAATTCCTCCCTCATGTGCGGCCCATATGACCAAGTGCCTAAAATACGTCCGACTGTGGGTGACTCACTCACTCGCTGAGCCCGCGCTAATCAAAACGCTCCCAAGCCATCAGCTTAGCCTAACAAGTTGTTATGTCCTTACAATTATTTATGACTCTAACAATGAGAGGGACTATAAAATATAACTTTGGTTTCATTTAAATGGATTTGTATTAATTTTATTGGATCTTTATTTATATTCTTACCAAGGATACCGGAGTACGGTGAGAGTAGCTTGGAAATCAATTCCTATGCAAAGTAATAGTGAGACATAAAATCGGCCTACTTCCAGGAGAATCGTACCTTATGGATCTCACCAGGTAAGGTAAATATGGAGGTCCTTCGTCAAACGAGTCTCCTAACCCCTCCAAATATCTGAAATTGCGAGTTATATTGCGTTAAACATGAAGATGGTAGGTATATTAATAAACTAATACAAATATTAGCCACCAATATCCACTACGAGTTGCCGAAAAATATCTGCATTTGCAAAAGGGAAACATATTTTATATCATATCCCTATTTCTGATTAATATAGAAAAATAAATCGAGTACCAAACTTGTTGGTCATCCATATTTCGTTGATTTTTTGTTTAAAATTTTTCGAAACATTCATTATATTATTGCCTATGTAAGTTAATTAAAAACTTACATAAACAGTATCGTTTACATCCATCTCTGGTTTTAGAATATTTTGTGTTCATTATTCTATGATGAAAATTTAAATATTGTGCTCAGGGATTCCACATAAGTTATAGCATTATTAAATGACACATCAATATTATTTTCCTTTCTCATTTTTAATTGAATACTTAATTTTTTCCCAGAAAAAAACGATCTATATATTAATATTATTATCGTGAAGCTATTATATTTTGAAAGAAATCCATATTTGGGAAAACGACCAAAGCACAGAGATTAGTAAGATGCAAGTGGCTAAGAGAAATTTGAATAATGACAAGGAATATTCTATGATTATGAAGGCATATAATTGGTCACGAAGATAATCGAAATGTTAAGATTAAAAAAAAAAAAATTAAAATCTTAGATACACAGTTTTGTAAAATATATAAAATCTTAACAATACCCTTAGATTAATAAATTTAAATTGTTTATTTATCACAAGTTCTTAAGCTTTAGATATGTGAAAATTAAAAAAGTAGCGGAAATATCCAGGATGTATTAATCATTGCATGTATGCAAAAATATCGCTAGTCACTACATCTTTGAAGAATAAAAACTGATGAAAACGTCGGAAATTTCAATGACCAAGATTGCTAGTGACAATTAAATTTTCCTATCAAAAAGGAAATATGCGAAGCCACTTTTTCTATTCTTTTCAGAGATTTCCAAAAAACACCTTTTATATTATTATTAATAATTAATGACTTACATTTTAACTGAAATTGTTTTCGTTTTTTTTAATCATAAAATTAGAACTTGCTAAAAATGTAACTTACTACGTGCTGATTAGTTGGGAAATTTAGTTGAGTCATGGGAAAAGATTAGATAGAGTTAAACCAAATGATAAGGTTAGAATAAATCTCTCAATTTTGAACATTAAGTTAAATATCCCTTCATTAGTTTGTGAGATCCTAATATGTTTCCTCCTGCAACTTTTTATAGGGATAAACAGTTTTATTTGATTTAATCTTAATTATTTTTTTTGGTGAAATTTACATCTGTATTACATAGAAAATACAATAAGTAAATGTGACATTGGTAACATGACATGTACAACATGAAGAGAAACTACCCATTGGTAGAACTCAAATAATCTCAATTTTAAATTCATAATTTATAATCAAAGTTAGTAGATTGATAGTTGACTGCCGTAGATATATTAAAGAGAAGTTGGTTGGGGTGTTGAGTCAATACTCCAACAAATTTCTCTTTACTTTAATGAAAGTTAGTTTTTTTTTTAATATTATTGAAAAAATTCTTCAATGTGAGTGGTATTTCTTAGGACTCAGAAAGACCCACGCTACTAAAATTGTATTGAGGTTTACTATGCTCTAAATTGTATTGCGAGTTTTTCAACTAGGACTCTGCCCGTTAAGGAATCTTAAACAAGCTGGATGCTGTCTATCATTAGCCACATGAGTCGCGGATGTTTCCAACAGGTCATATTCTCAGTTTGTGTTCCTCCTATATTTAGAAGGGAAAAATTGGCAGTAAACTATATTTCCAAATTACTTATTCGAAATAAGCATTCTATCTACATATAATTGCATCTTCAAACCTAAATTTTTCAAAGCTTCTAAAAACAAACCCAATGCGATCCTCCCATTGGCAGAAAGGATTTATTTAGCAGCTGTCTTAAAAAACATAGCCATATACATACTATCTATTCAAAACCCTGCCTGGGATCTTAAACCTCCAAAAGCAATACTCACTCAACTATCCGAAACCTTATTTTCCGAGTGCAAAGCGAGTTTCTCCTTTTAATACCCCGACATGTTTTTTAATATACTGATGGATTGAAACCCTACTAGTTCGCTGTGGATAAATAAAAAGACGCTGTGTCTTCCTTTATTACTCACAACTTACATAAAAATAATAAAAATTCAGCATTTATACAGCGGAACTTAAAGCAATATTAATTTTTTTTTCCTCTTCTTCATTTATTCCTTATGGCGTAAAATCTTAAACTTATTGATATTTTTTGTAAGAGAAATTATTATACTTTCCATCGATTGTAGCTACGTCGAATTAAGAGAAAATCCTGAGGGGTTTTGTATGCTTTGGTAAACGACTTAAAAATAAATCGTGTCATTAAATCCAAAAATTTACACTTTTTTATTTTAAAATATTTATTAGCTTAGAAGAACGATAGAAACGAATCTGAATAGTTTTTTCTTTGGCCTACTTTTACTGGAAACCTCTTTTGGCTTTTGCAATTAAGTATGCATGTGAATTCGTTACAACTATCAGCAATATGTTTTTCTTATTTTTCCCTCAAACAAATAAATCTATAAATGAAGTATTATAACCTAGAAATCCATGCAGATAAAAGGAAGGAATGTTGAAATTTTTAAAACTTTTTTTTCTCGCTGATAGGGTGCTTTGGCAATTTTTTATTTTTATTAGGCTTCGTATTAGCGAATTATAATTAGGTCGACAAATAAAGACTAAAGTTTCATTAAAATTCATGACCCCTCGTCCGTAAGTGGACAACTTTTAAAATTATTTATAAAAACTATTCAACTTTTGGAATCTTACATTATGTTCTCTAAATACATAATGGTTCTGTTTACCTTTATTTATTGATTCATTTAAATTATAATCATTACATACAATAAACCTCATTCTGACTAGGTACAAATAATACTCAGTATTTGTGTGTTTCTTGGAGTTTATAAAAAGATGTCACGTTTTCCCATAAATGTTTATTTATATTTGTCTATTTAACTATACATGGTTTGTTTTACTAAGGATTGGTTGTTTTAATTGCCTCGCTTCGTAAACAAATTGGAAATAGCAGCCTTCCTCAAAACTAGTTTTACCAAACCAAAATTACTTATTTATGATTGGTTTTGTGATGATTTTTACTTTTTTTGTGTGTGTGTGTAAAGAAGCTATGTCTAGAAAACGAAATAATTTCGTTATATTTTGATAAACTTTCTTTATATCTCCTTCTCGGTCTGAAATATGAACAAGTCGAGGTGAATAGAAAAATTCTTTGGTCCTGTAGCTGCGGAGTATAGACAATGTCTTTGACAATAGCGTCAGAAAAAATGCAAGGAGTGAGGTTGGTTGACCTTGCTTATGATAGACCTTCCCATCTACCTCCCTAATCCCTAAGCCGAGGACATAACCTCCTGTTGCGATGTAATAATAATCAACATTTATTTATTGTTTTAGTGACGGAACATTTCTTCTTTAACAGATACTTAAAATAATTAATAGTATTATTTATTACATGCGTCATATTCTATTATCGCCACAATAGATTTAAATTAATGTAGATATCAGAAAAATTCTGTTTCAATTATTTCATTTATATCGGCTAGAAAGTTTTACATACAAAAATGAAATAAAAATAAAAAAGATTTTATTATGTAATTCTGTAAAATTATGATGCCGAGTTTTCAATACTCGAAAAATGATCTATAATGTTTCAGCAGGTTCAAAAACGAACAAAATAGATTCCTTTGTCGCTTACCATTGGCGAAAATTGTCGCTTTGTCCATATCTCATAATTAATATTTCTTCTGTTCATTATTCCTCGAATTGGTGTCTTGAGGTTTTATTTGTTATATAAATTAGGCCATTATTCACCTTACAGTTTTATCTTCATTGACCACAAGGCCTACTTTGTTAACATTTTCGTATATTATCTCAAATACCTCTTTAAGTGCCTTTTCACTTCGAGCAGCAATCACCAGGTCGTCAGCGTTGGCACAGATTTGCCAGGTCTATCAACGATAGTGCCTTTTTTAGCTGCATCTTTCACATCAGCATGCAGAGCTATGTTGTATAGTGTTGCCGATAAGGCATCTCTTTGACGCACTCCATCTCTTTGACTCTCTCCGCCTGCTTGTAGTCAAGGAATAATAAGTGTAGATCAACATCATATTCATAGCATTTTTTCCATCATTTGTCTTATAACGAAAATTTTATCTGTGGTGCCTTGGCCAGCTCTAAAACCACATTGGTAATCATCTAAAATTTCCTTAGCATAATTTCGCAGCGTTTTTAATATTAAACCAAAAAGGGGTTTATATAGGACTCCCGATAGGGTTATTTCTGTATAATTAGTGCCCTGATCCTTGCTGTCTTTTTTAGCAATAGGGCATATTAATCCAATCCTACCGTCATCCAGCACCTTTTCCTCTCTCCAATCAATTTCGCAACTATCCAGTCCTCACCTGGCGCTTTACAGTTTTTCATTACAGGTTACAGTACTTCAAGCCCATTATGGCAAACTCGATATCCTCTCTGTCAGGATCATCAGCAAGCGATTGTGGTTGCCACACACCTGACACTCATCTTCATTCTCGACATCCTCCTCCTCCAGACTAGATCCTTCGGTCTACCCCTCGGACGTTTACCTTTTATATTAAACTTAGGAATTGTTTCGTTACTAACCTGGTTTTATCACAGGCCCTATTGTATACCTAAACTTCTCTACGTGTTCAAACATATTACCTTCTATATCGATTTCTTTGCAGCTAACCATATATTTTGTTTTGTCCGTGTTTATTTCGAGCAATAGTTCTCTACCAGCTTTTATTAACGTTGTCGTATTTAATTTTATAGTTCTCGTGTTTTTGCCGAGAGGAACTTCCAAGGAATTTCTACCTACCATTCCCACATCCGCCACTCGTTGGACGCTCCCCATACGCGATGAGTACGCGTGAGGTAATAAAAGCAGTGAACATGTAAATTCTGTCACCTGAAAATATTCTCACGAATTCCAGAATGTATCAATAAAACAGTTAATCTTATTTTGGGAGTTCAAAAAACTAAAAAATAATTTAACCGATGGCGCGACTATTCCCCAGGAATATGAGCGATAAAAGTATTTATACTCCATTCGGTATCTGGGAGAGGGAGGAGGGATGGGCACTCCTGATTGCATTAATATTTGTTCGTTAATACAATAAATATAATGTACAAAAAAAGGTTATTATAGCACTATAACTATGCCATTTACGAGTACTGATTGGTATGGCAGAGGCCTGTTAGACTAGCAGCTACCGCCCATTTCGTTTAATGGAAGGACTTGCAACTAGAAACCATTTTAAATTATAGATAGTCCTCACCTGAATGCACAACTCCGGCCAGTCGCTTGAAAGCGGTTGCTTTATACGAGACATTTTAAATCAAAGTGCCAAAATTTTACGTTTCATTTAACAATAAAACTGACGGCTGAAAATTTGATGGGATGTATAATCTGCGTTCCTGAAAAAGAAAACATCTTGACTGACGGTCATCATGAATTTTAAGAGGTCTTTATCATTTTCGAAGATAATTGATTGTCAAATTTCAAAATTCCCAAGTTTAAACAAAGAAATCTGATTTTTTTTTTGTTTTCCATGGAATTTTCTGGCTTTAATGTCATATTCGTGTTCATGAAAGTAAACCTGAGCTAATGGTAGTATAAACATAATCGAACGCGACAGTATTACACATAACAAAGAAACCGTGTACATTGACAGTAGTACACTTAAAAAAGAAACCGTGTACATGGACAGTAGTAAACGTAGCAAAGGGACCGTGTACACGGACAGTAGTACACTTAAGAAGAGAACGTGTACAACGACAGTAATGCACTTAATAAAGAGACCCTGTACATTGATAGTAGTAGAGGTAACAATTAGATCGTGTGTATCGACAGTAGTACACGTAACAAAGCGATCGTGTACATCAACAGTAGTACGTGTAACAGACATATGGACACAATGCTTAATGGACAGGTTGAAACAGGATCTCGCTATCCTATCGCTTTATCTACTGTTCAATTGCATCATTTCTATTTTTTTTTTTTAAACCGATCCGCAACTTAGCATCTTCGATGAGACGACATTAGTAGTTCTTCAATTAGTCATTTGATTTAAGTAGTTCATTAGTTATACAAATGAGCCAATTCTCGAGCTTGTTGTAAGTTGACCGTTCATCAAAAAATAGTTGCGCCATCATGAATATTCAAGCTATTTTAAAGCTTCCGAATGTTGAACAGGTACTGAAACAATGTCTGCACGTGGACGTTTTAATGAAATCATACAATATTTTTTGAACACGTCAACAGCCACGTAATTTAAATAAATAATCATTAAGTTCCGGACTGTTTACCTCATGATAAACTAATATTATAAGAATTGGTAAATGTCTAAAATAGATTTGTTAAATGTTTAATAGATTATTTTTAAATAAGGAGATATTAATCCTCCTGCCTTGCACCTCACCCTCCACAACCCTATAAATTGCATATCGTTGTTTTCCTTTTAACTATTTATTAAAAACAAAATGTGGTGTGTCCACTCTCACGACTTTTCCTACCTATTACAGAAACGTTTTTATATCTTAAATTATGTCCATTATAAACAAAAAAAAATCGAATTAGATTTATTTTCGTGAAAATTGATCAAAGAAGAGATTTGAGTACGATTTCTTTGATGAACTGAAGCAACGTAAACCGGCTTGAGGAAGATCAGCGTACAAAATTCAATACCCTCTAATATTATTTATCAAAAACTTTTTTTGCCTTAGCACAATATTGTCAAACGATAATTTCTGTTAAAAGTGTAGAGGAAAGTGAAACTTGTGTGATGCGGGCAACAGACTTGCTTTTTCTTACTTTCACTTTCTTTTCTTTTTTCTCTCTCCTTCACCCCTTCCTGACATCAGAATATTAATGAACCCGTAATCTTACTTACCAAATTAAATAGCTGTAACTTCGGGCCACTTGTTCCCGAGATAATCTTGGCACAGACTGACAGACCAATTGCTGAAAATGTGTTTTTCGGACTCAGGGGACTAAGAAACGTATAGATTCGTCGAAAACTTGACCCGCTCTCAATACCTTTCTTACCTAGTATAGGTAGAGAAGTAATAAATTAAAACATACGTTGAAAATAGAATACGCTGAATCATCGCTAACACTGGTTCGATTCCGATGATCTTTTTTTTTTTTTTTTAGGTAATTTAATTACCTTTCAAAAGTTTTCATTTTACCGTAGAATACATACTTAGTGAGTTAGGTACCATAACATTTTTCTTTTCTTTATAGCTTTTTTTCCTGAATTTTCTTGAGAATTTAGTACATGTACAAAAATTGAAAATACATTGATAATAAAATTATATGAAAGTTTCGTAAAAATCGTTAGAGCCGTTTTAGGGTTACAGTCTGGAGAAAAATATGTTTTTCACGCATTGCGCAGGGAGCACCTAATTAGTGTCACAGGCATCAATAGTCAAAACCCTGCAAAATAAAAAAAGAAGCAACAAAATCGGTCCACTAGTTCTCGAGATAATCTTAGCACAGCTGATACACACCAATGGCTGGCACAAAAAAATGGATTTTTCGGACTCAGGGCGCTCTGGAACGTATAGATCCGTCGAAAACCGAATGTCGGAAATTTGACCTCATCGCAATACTTTCCTTATTTAGTATAGGTAGGAAAGTAAAAAGCCAATGTCCCCTCCCCCCCCAAAAAAAAAAAAAAAAAGTGAACGCACTGTCTCTAAATGACATCCAAACATTGCGGACTGACGACTTCGACTTGAGGTAGTTGTTTGGTCACTGAGATTCAACATTTGGCTTGATTTTATCATAATTGACCTTTTATTTATTTTTTTTAAATAAGTGATTTGGGCAATAAAAAACACCAGTACAGTCATTATTTAAAAAAAACAACAAAAATTGAAGTTAAAGTTGAAAATAAGCCCGAAATAAAACATCTTAAGAATATATTTCTCTTTCTATAACACTGATAACTTTTTAAAATATTAAAAAAGAAATGTATTCTCAAGATGTTTCATTTCAGGACGTTCCTTGTTATTGTTGGCGTTTAATTACAAACGACACTTAATATTCAACTTAATTTTTTTTTTTAAACAATGACTTTACTGTTGTGTTTTTTCATTGCCTAAATCAATTATTTTTTATAAATTGTTTCATGTTTTACTATTCTCTGACTATCTGCCTTCTCTGAATAAAAGGTCAATTATGACGAAATTAAGCCAAATGCTGATTCTCAGTAACCAAACAACTACCCCCTTACCGTGCACCCCCCCCCCCACATCCCTATAAATTGCATATCGTTGTGTTCCTTGTAACTATTTATTAAAAAAAAGCCAATGTTCCCACAAAAAAAAGTGAACGCACTGCCCCAAAATGGCGTCCAAAGATGGCGGATTGACGACTTTGACTTTAGTTAGTTTTTTGGTCACTGCGAATCAGCATTTGGCTTAATTTCCTCATAGTTGGTCTTTTATTAAAGCTGAATAGTCATAGAATAATAAACCATGAAGAAATATTAAAAAATAATTGGCTTAGACTATGAAAAACACTACTAAAGTCAATTTTTTTAACAAAAAAATTTTCAAGTTAAAAATCAAGCGTCATTTGTAATTAAACGGCCTACAATAACGCAAAACGTGCTGAAATAAACCATCTGGAGAATATATTTTTCTTTCCAAAACGCTGATTATTTTTTAAAAACTTTTGAACAGTTCCGTAGAAAATGCACTTATGCGGCAGAAAAGCGGTACTGGCGTGGGTGCCTACACCCCCTTACCGTGCACCCCCCCCCACATCCCTATAAATTGCATATCGTTGTGTTCCTTGTAACTATTTATTAAAAAAAAGCCAATGTTCCCACAAAAAAAAGTGAACGCACTGCCCCAAAATGGCGTCCAAAGATGGCGGATTGACGACTTTGACTTTAGTTAGTTTTTTGGTCACTGCGAATCAGCATTTGGCTTAATTTCCTCATAGTTGGTCTTTTATTAAAGCTGAATAGTCATAGAATAATAAACCATGAAGAAATATTAAAAAATAATTGGCTTAGACTATGAAAAACACTACTAAAGTCAATTTTTTTAACAAAAAAATTTTCAAGTTAAAAATCAAGCGTCATTTGTAATTAAACGGCCTACAATAACGCAAAACGTGCTGAAATAAACCATCTGGAGAATATATTTTTCTTTCCAAAACGCTGATTATTTTTTAAAAACTTTTGAACAGTTCCGTAGAAAATGCACTTATGCGGCAGAAAAGCGGTACTGGCGTGGGTGCCTACAGGCCTCTACCACACCATTCAGTACACATAAATGGCTTAGTTAAAGTGATATAATAACATTTTTGGTACATTATATTGGTTTTATTAACGAACAAATATTAATGCAATAATTTAATTGTAAAAAAAAAAAAATTAAAATTTTTTAAAAAAATTTATTATTTTTTTTTTATTTAACCATCTTTATTTCTACACGTAGGTCGTTTAAGAAGACCTTGATTGTAAAAATGATACAATTATAATAATAAAACTTAATTAAAAACTTTGCTAAATATCTTGATTTTTTTTTATTTAACGTTTGCAATTTAACATTGTGTTTTGTATATTTACTGATTCTTAAAGGTAATTAAAATTTATATATACTTCCCAGGAAATGAGTCGTATTAATACCTGTTTTATAAACTAAAATAATATATACCTAATCTGAACTATATATAATGAATAGCTGCTGGGTTGTATAGTAAAACTCATATATCACTAATTAAAAAATTAATTTTTATTTCCTTTATTTTGTGCGGAAGTTGGACTATATCATAAATAAATAGGAAATTTTATTATTGAATGAATTATTCTCTCTGCACAAAGAAAGATAGAAACGGTGACGCTATAAGTTCTTCTATAAGCCAGAACTGATTGTTTGGATTTGGTCTTGAAATGAGGAAAAAGGCGAAATTGAACCCGAAAACTGGAAAAATACATTAAGCGAACGAGAAAGGAAGTGCCAAAACCTCGGAAAAGATAAAAAGTACCAGTATCCATTATATGGCTAAACGAATGTATAGTAGACAGATGAAGAGAATACTTCAACATGCTGCTAAAAGGGGGTCAATTGCAGTTTGGATGATATTAAGTGGACGATGTAGGTTTATTATGGTAAAAATCACTTTATTTTCGATTGCTGAAGGTGCACATCGGGACTATCTTCACTTTGAAGCAGGATATAGAGAGGTATATCGAGAAAGTTATAGCTCATAGCTCTCCTTCTGCTTAGTGCATTTGCAAACGATTTTTTAAGGAATCTAAAATGAAAACCTGCTTTTCTGAAAGACAATTAGATATTAGCACAATCCTAAGAGTAAGGCACTAAGGAGATAGAGAGATATTTTTCGTTGTATATAGACTTCTCTATAACCTGCCTTAAAGTGAAGCCAGTCTCAATTTTCAACTTCTCTTCCAATGTGCAACTTGAGTTTCTCAATCCATATCTCTCTGGCAAACGACAATATTTCTTATTCCAGCTTCTACGATTCTTAATGTAATACCCATCAAGATCCATTCCTGTTTAGTGTACCAAAGAAATTATACTCAAGAATCGTAGAAGGTGGAATAAGAAATATTGTCGAGAATAAGAAGTTGAAAATTGAGACTGGCTTCACTTTAAGGCAGGTTATAGAGAAGTCTATATACAACGAAAAATATCTCTCTATCTCCTTAGTGCCTTACTCTTAGGATTGTGCTAATATCTAATTGTCTTTCAGAAAAGCAGGTTTTCATTTTAGATTCCTTAAAAAATCGTTTGCAAATGCACTAAGCAGAAGGAGAGCTATGAGCTATAATTTTCTCGATATACCTCTCTATATCCTGCTTCAAAGTGAAGATAGTCCCGATGTGCACCTTCAGCAATCGAAAATAAAGTGATTTTTACCATAATAAACCTACATCGTCCACTTAATATCATCCAAACTGCAATTGACCCCCTTTTAGCAGCATGTTGAAGTATTCTCTTCATCTGTCTACTATACATTCGTTTAGCCATATAATGGATACTGGTACTTTTTATCTTTTCCGAGGTTTTGGCACTTTCTTTCTCGTTCGCTTAATGTATTTTTCCAGTTTTCGGGTTCAATTTCGCCTTTTTCCTCATTTCAAGACCAAATCCAAACAATCAGTTCTGGCTTATAGAAGAACTTATAGCGTCACCGTTTCTATCTTTCTTTGTGCAGAGAGAATAATTCATTCAATAATAAAATTTCCTATTTATTTATGATATAGTCCAACTTCCGCACAAAATAAAGGAAATAAAAATTAATTTTTTAATTAGTGATATATGAGTTTTACTATACAACCCAGCAGCTATTCATTATATATAGTTCAGATTAGGTATATATTATTTTAGTTTATAAAACAGGTATTAATACGACTCATTTCCTGGGAAGTATATATAAATTTTAATTACCTTTAAGAATCAGTAAATATACAAAACACAATGTTAAATTGCAAACGTTAAATAAAAAAAAAAAATCAAGATATTTAGCAAAGTTTTTAATTAAGTTTTATTATTATAATTGTATCATTTTTACAAACAAGGTCTTCTTAAACGACCTACGTGTAGAAATAAAGATGGTTAAATAAAAAAAAAATAATAAATTTTTTAAAAAATTTTAATTTTTTTTTTTTACAATTAAATTATTGCATTAATATTTGTTCGTTAATAAAACCAATATAATGTACCAAAAATGTTATTATATCACTTTAACTAAGCCATTTATGTGTACTGAATGGTGTGGTAGAGGCCTGTAGGCACCCACGCCAGTACCGCTTTTCTGCCGCATAAGTGCATTTTCTACGGAACTGTTCAAAAGTTTTTAAAAAATAATCAGCGTTTTGGAAAGAAAAATATATTCTCCAGATGGTTTATTTCAGCACGTTTTGCGTTATTGTAGGCCGTTTAATTACAAATGACGCTTGATTTTTAACTTGAAAATTTTTTTGTTAAAAAAATTGACTTTAGTAGTGTTTTTCATAGTCTAAGCCAATTATTTTTTAATATTTCTTCATGGTTTATTATTCTATGACTATTCAGCTTTAATAAAAGACCAACTATGAGGAAATTAAGCCAAATGCTGATTCGCAGTGACCAAAAAACTAACTAAAGTCAAAGTCGTCAATCCGCCATCTTTGGACGCCATTTTGGGGCAGTGCGTTCACTTTTTTTTGTGGGAACATTGGCTTTTTTTTAATAAATAGTTACAAGGAACACAACGATATGAACTCAAGTCAAAGTCATCAGTCCGCAATGTTTGGACGCCATTTAGGAGCGGTGCGTTCACTTTTTTTTGTGTTAACATATACCTTTTTTTTAATAAATAGTTAATAAACAAGTAATAGTTAATAAACAAATAAACACTACGATATACAATTTCTAGGGATGTGAAGAGTTATGTGTTTGGTAGAGGGGCTCAGTCACAGACTATTGTCGTAAGGCCGCCACTGATGCTTCTATAGATGATCTAAAATATAATCTATTTAAACATTTAACGAATCTATGTAGACATTTAAATAGAACAATTATTATAATATTAGTTCATCATGAGGTAATAGTTCGGAACTTATTGATTATATGTATTCAAATTGCGTGGCTGTTGACGTGTTCAAAAAATATTGTATGATTTCATTAAAACGTCCACGTTTTGTCATTGTCATTGTTTCAGTACCTGTTCAACATTCGGAAAATTTAAAATAGCTTGAATATTCATGCTGGCGTAACTATTTTTTTATGAACGGTCAACTAACAACAAGCTCGAGGATTGACTCATTTGTATAACTAATGAACTACTTAAATCAAATGACTAAATGCAGAACTGTCGTCTCATCGAAGATGCTTATTTGCGGATCGGTTTAAAAAAAAAAATAAGAAACAATACAATTAAACAGTTGATCCAGCGATAGCGAGATTCTGTTTCAACTTGTACATATTCCTCATACCAGCCTGAAACGACAAGAAACCGTTCGACGTTTCCGATTACCTCAGCATTTACTAGACAAACGCTCTAAACTTCCAATTCATTACAAAAGACTCATATACATGACTATAATAAGCCCTCTTTGGACTTACGGAGTTGAGCTATGGGGCTCCACCATACCATCGAATTCCCCTCCCAATCCTTTCAATCCAAAATCCTCAATGCTCCCTACTTTGTTACAAATAAAACCATCCACAATGACCTTAATGTTTCTTATGTTTCAGATCTGTCCCATCCAGATACCTACCCTTCCATAATAAACTTCAGAATCATTCCAACCCTCTCGTTTCTAACCTTGCTTCCTCTTCAATTCCTGATAACCCTCCGAGGCATCTGAAAATAAGATGGCCCCGTGATATCATAATGTTGACATATCTTTAAAGTGCTATCATTGGGTTGTTTCTCAACTAGTGTTTTCACGTCATTATATCCATATGTTCAAATTTACTAAATGTGTTTCTTTAATACAGTTGTAAATATGATTAAGAAAAAAAAATGGACTTGTCCACTAAGCATTGTGTCTGTTTGTCTGTTACACGTAATACTGTTGATGTACAAGGTTTCGTTGTTACGTGTACTATTGTCGATATACACGATCTAATTGTTACCTCTACTACTGTCAATGTACAGGGTCTCTTTGTTACGTGTACTGCTGTCGTACACGTTCTCTTCTTAAGTGTACTACTGTCCGTGTACATGGTTCCTTTGTTATGTGTACTACTGTCGCGTACTATTATGTTTATACTAATGGTTGCTGAGGTTTACTTTCCTTATTATTATCTTGGCTTATTTACATACTTCTATCTGTATCTCATTTTTCCGATGTAATATTTTAGCCCTGATGATGTCCCCATATACTCGAAATGGCGCACAGTAGGATGAAAGACGGGTTTTCGTGGACGTAGACCTTGAACTCGTAAACGATGTCGGATTAACTTGATATCTTTTAAACTTATGTTTTCTAGGCCAAGAAACACGAACATGACATTAAAACTAGAAACTTTACACAAAAAACAAAAAAAAAAAATTCGGTTTCTTTGTTTAAGCCTGGAAATTTTTAAATTTGACAATCAATAACTTAAATGATAGAGACCTCATAAAACACACCATTATAGATAAATATTTAGAACTATTGTCTATATTACTAAATGTAATCGTGATTTTAATAATTTTTTTTAAATTTAAAAACACAAAATATAGTTATAATATATTTGTATGTAATAACTTGAAAAGAATATCGTTTATGAATTATAAATATTCAGTTTATGATAATCCTTATGAAATAATAAACATTTTATTTTATTTTTGTTACAAAAAATGTTCAAAACTATCGATAATGATTTTTTGAACACCTGTCGATACTTCCTCACATTTTCCGATGAAAAGAAAATTGTAATTTTTTAATTAATTTTAAAGATTATATTAACAACAACTGATGCAGATCAAGTCATAATGGTCCAACCAAGTACTTTCAGATTCAATTTACTCTTATGAAATTATAATAACATTTAAAAAGACAAAGGGATAGAGACTGATGGTATTAGATGTTATTTCTAACAGACAGCAATTTAGTGAAACAAGTAAATAAAAGTTTTTTTCTCCTTGAAGCCGTCTTATACGGGTACCCATTGACCCCATCTTTTATTTAATGTTAAAGTTTAGTTCATTTAACGGTGTTGTGTTTGTTTATTTATTCACATTAGAGAGAAAATAAAGGATGGTTAATACAAAAGTTTATTTCTTATCTAGGAAGATAAAAATAAAAAATTAAAACAATGAAAACGAAGATTTAATATTTAATGTAAATTTTTTTATTGTTTTGGTTGGAGATATTTTTCGAAATAAATACCTGAAAAGCCTTATTTTCTTTATGTTCACTAGTACATGCCTAGAAATTGTTTGAACATTTATACATAAAAAAAAAAATTTTAAATGTATTTTAATTACCTTCCGGTGGACCATGGCGGTTTAAATTGATACGAATTCATCTTTAACAATGACTGCTAAAACATTGTAAAAAACAATTTTTTATAAGAAATATTTGAGCTTTTTTTAAATCCCAATCTTTGTAAAAATTTGATTTAAAAACACCTATTTTTGTTAACAAAAAGGGAAAAAGATTCGAAGTAAAACAAGTTTTATACATTATTATACATTTTCTAGTAAAGCAGAATGACAGTAAAGAGTTGATAAAGTTTGATGAAAAAAGTATGAACCACCAGTTCAAACCAAGCAATTTTACAAAACTTACAAATCGCTCGAAATTCCATTAAAATGACAAGGTTCTCAATTGAGCTATTCAATGAAAATAGTGAAAAATGTTTTAGTCTGCTAATTGAAAATATTCTCAACAATTCCAGAAGGCATCAATAAAACAGTTTATATATTTTTTGCAGTTATAAAATAAAAAAGTTTTAGCCGATGTCGCCAGTTTTTTCTCTACTCGTCCCACGGCGCACTGTGGTCCCAAACTCGATTTTTTTTACATACTTCTATAACTCCGTTATTTTTAAACCGATTTCCTTGTTTTTTCGTTTTAAAGCATCACTAATAAATATACTCCTTTATCTGTGCAATGAATATAAAATATTATCAGAAATAGTATATGTAAATACAAAAATAAATGAGACTATGGTAGAGAACGTGAGATATCTTTCTATAAAATTTTCTTCTTTTAAAAATTAATAAAAAATTCTTGTTTTAACTTTTAAAGGTATTATTTATTTATATATACTCTTAATATATATATATATATATATATATAAATTGGTATGTTTAAAAAAAAAAAGAAGCTTTTAATATATATATATATATTTTTCCCCTATGTGGTAACCCCACACAAGGATCGTTTATTTGATTTTCCTTCATGCTCCATGCCTTAAAGACATACTACATGAATTACATTTGTTTCTTTTCTAGTTTTACATTTTTAGTTCAAATTTATATACATTACCAAACAAAAATACAAAGAATAAACACACAAAAATAAATCGGAATATTAAATATTAAACACAGAAAGTCAATCCAACAAAGCCAACAAGAAATCACCCACTGGTAAGTAAGTCGAAGTCGATAGATCTAATAAATCTAAGAAAGTCTGTCTTGAATTCAGCAAATAACTTTTGTTCTGCCTCAGGCCAATTTCCACTTTTGATAACTATGCTTTTTATTAACTCAAATCGCAGTCTGTCAAATCGTTTACATTCTTATATTATATGTTTAAAATTTTGAACCTGCCCGTCTTCATCGCATAAGTCTGTTTGTATAATGTTGTATCTTTTAAGATATTGTTTTGTATTCCCATGTTCCGTAAGTACATTTGCTTAAGTTTGTAGTCATATATATATATATATATATTAAAAGCTTTTTTTTTTAAACATATCGATTAATTCTCATCCGTAAATTGTTCTTCATTTTTCATTCTTCGTTCTTCATTTATAATAGTTTGACTGCATATCCTACCCATTTTTTATCTTTTCTTTTTATCTTTTTTAATATATAACGAATGCCACGGATCTATATTAACGTTTATTGTTAATCTACTCACAATAATTATTATCATGTTTACCTCCGCGCCACAGGTATTGAGAACCGTCGACAAATATTAATTCCAAAGAGCCTCAATTCAACGGCGACAGTTATCGTTTGTTCATTGTTGATGTAGACATCTCAATGAAGGATTTCGAAACATTTTCAAATAATTGGAAAGAATCGAAAAAAATTCAGTGGAGTAAATGCACAGAATTGCTCCAGAACTTCCAAAATAACCTAAGATTTGAAATGCTTCCCGATGAGCGAAATAAATGGTTTTTTTTTTGTTTTTTGCTTAACCGACGCGTATTTCTGTCTCTTAAAAAAATGGACAATTTCGGCAGTTTAATTTAAATTTCGTGTAGAAAGCATCAGCTTTCAATCGACTGACCGAAGTTGTGTGCTCAGACAAAGTTTATCTACAATTTATTAGCTTCAAGACCTTCAGTTAAATGGAATGGTCGGTAGATCCTAGTCTATTAGGGAATGGAAGATGTCTGTTGAGCAGGCCAACGGCAGCCTCCCTCGGCTGATACGCCAATATAAGACGAAGAAGAAAATGGATCGAATAAAATTAATAGTAAAATAAACTACTATAATAATTACAGAAGTAATCATCTAATGAAATTATAATAAAAATTTGCAAAATTAATTATCTGATTAAATAAAAACAATGTTCAACAACAATAAACAAAAAACTATTTATTACATACAAAGGTCCTGAATTAATTCAATGATTATTTTATGACACATTCGTACAATTACATTTTCACATATATTTATTGATGATAGAATTTAGTAACTTCTTTCTATATTAGTAACTTTTTCATATTAGTAACTTCTCTCTTTTTTTTAGTTTAGTTTATATATATTTACTTTTAGTATTATTATTTTTCTGTATTATTTATTTTTATTTATTGTGAATGGAGTGTGAATGTGGTCTTTGAACACTATTATAAATGTCCTTAATTGTGACAGATTGTAATATCTCTCAATAAATATGTTTTTATTTCATTTAACGGTGTTGTGTTTGTTTATTTATTTAGATTAGAGTGAAAATAAATGATGGTTACATAAAGTTAAGATAATAATATAAATGTCTATTTCTGATCTGGATGGATAAAATTAAATTTTTTAAACGATAAAAACGAAGATTTAATATTTAATGTAATTTTTTTTTGTTTGGTTTCTTTTTTTCGAACAAATAAATACAGACCCTTATTTTTTTTTGTTCAATACAATTGTTAAAACTAAATTTGAGAGCATGTCCAGTTAAAGCACAGACCTTGAAATTTTTCGGACATTCGTGCTTACAAAAATAATTTCAAATATTTTTTAACTGCCTATATGCGGATAATGGCGGTTAAAATTAATCTGCATTTCTATTTAACAATGACCCCTCAAGTTGAAGAAAAACAATATTCCAGAGGATATCAGAGGTTTTTTTTAATCACAGCCTTTGTAAAAATTGGATTTAACACCTATTTTTGTTAATAACAATGAAAAAGATTCGAAGTAAAATTAGTTTTATACAGTATTATATTTCTTTTTTTTAGTTACGCAAAATGGCAGCAAAAGGTTTGTAAAGTTTCAAGAAAAAAATATGAATCACCAGCTGAAACCAAGTAATTTTTCAAAAGCTACAAATCGAAATTAAACAAAATGACTAGGTTTTCAATTGAACTATTTAATAAAAACATTGAAAAATGTATATTCTGCCAGCTCTGTGTATAAATAAAAATGTATATTCTCATGAATTCCAGAGGGTATCAATAAAACCGTTTATCCAGTTTTTGGAGCTCTAAAAAAAAAATGTAGTCGATTTCGGTAGTTTTCTCTTAGTCGTCCCACTAAGATTTGTTTATAGTTAGAAAACCTAAACTAAACAAATGTGAAAACACTTTAAATAAATATTGTTTGGTTTGACTTCGATTCGAATAGATGCTTATTAAAATTTTTATTCGTTTTTATTTATTCAGAAATATAATAATGTGTCATGTGGACAGTAATTATAGAAATAAATAAAATGATCATATGAAATAAGGATGGTTTTATAGTACTTATAAGAATTCATATCAGAGCTGTGTTTATTAATAGTTTTCTCTAGTTAGATTCTTGAGTTATAAAAAAACTAAGTATGAAGATAGGAATCTGAGCACGGAGGAAGCAGGTAGAAGTACGAGTACCTGTTTGGAGTCCTGCAATTGCCAGTTCTCAAAACAGGTCCCTTATTCGGAATAAGGTTGCTACTCAGGTAAAGAGGACCAAAGCATTTTGGCAACCGTGACGTGGTCAGTACAACGGGGGCTGACAGTTTTTGTTTTATTGTTTGTGGGTCGAGAGTGGGAGAGAGGAGGATGCAGGTAACCAACCGAGGAGAGAATAACCACTAATCACTAATATTAAATAGTCAGTATGAGAAATACAAGATTCCAGAATGAAATTCTACGAGACTCAAATTTTAATTTTTTAATTGAATAAGGAGTTGGTCTGGGGTGGCACTTATAAAAACACTAAAATAGTTCAAAAACTATTTTATTCAAAGCCTGTTTTTGTTTTATAAGTTGTTAAAAAAAATAGTTGTTTGCACTATTTTAGCCTTTTTATAAGCGCCACCCCGGACCAACTCCTTATTCGATTAAAAAATTTAAATTTGAGTCTCGTAGAATTTCATTCTGGAATCAAGTATTTCTCATACTGATTGTTTAATATTGGTGATTAGTGGTTATTCTATCCTCGGTTGGCTACCTGCATCCTCCTCTCTTCCACCCTCGACCCACAAAAAACAAAACAAAAACAGACAGCCCGTTGTACTGACCACGTCAGGGTCGCCAAAATGCTTTGGTCCTCTGTACCTGAGTAGCAACCTTATTCCGAATTAGGGACCTGTTTATGGTGAGACCTCCACCCCGGACCATCATTTAATGCTATGATACACCACGGTCAACCATCAAATATTCAATATTTATTTTTTTAAGTTTAAATACAGAAAAAAGTGTCGAATTGTAATTATTGAAAGAAGTTTGTCGACTGTTCTACATATCATGAGTGATAAATAATCAGGACGCGGTCTTTTTTTTAAATATTTTTTTTAATTTTTTATTTAGTCCAACGTTTCTGTTTTGGTGGTTGAAGTATCTGCAGAGAGAGCAGAATGAATTGTAGGAGAAGATGGTGAATAAGCAGAATGCGGGCGGTGTAGAGCTTGAGATGGACCAGGATGACATGTTTTTCTTGATGTGTGTTGTGAGATGGTGTCAGCGTTCGAAGAGTTCATATCTCTGATGTGGTGGATTTCAGCAACGACGTGTATTCTTGTTGTAGTTAGGTCCCAATGATTTGATGAACTATTGAAAGAAGTTAGTCGACTGTTCCACATATTTATTTATACATGTTTTGGGCTCTTCAACCACTTGGGTCATTTTCGCCCTATATTACAATTTGATGAATTACTACACGCATAACTCAACTATAGCTAAGAAATACAATTTAAAGTTTGAAAAGTTAAGAATAATTACAGATGATTATGATATTACAATTGAACTAAAATTATAAAAATTGAAACTTAAAGATTTAATAGAAGAAAATATAACAGGGGCAATAAAAATAAAGATTAATGATATTAAGAATAAAAGCTAAAAAATACATTTTTAAATAATAAAAATTAATACTAATAGAGGCGAAGTTAAAGAATAAAGTTTAAACATTAGAAAGTACAAGCACCATTGAAATTAAACATTAAAGATTAGAGAAAGATAAGTTAACAGTTAACAAGGATATTTAAATAAAAGGTTCTACATATCACGTTGGGATAGATAAAAAATTAATTTTTTTTTTAGAAAGACTGCGTCCTGATTATTTATCACCCCTGATACCGAATTGTAACTTTCTTACTGTTCTATTATTTATTATGTATTACGGATATAATTTTAACTTTATTTATCTAAACCATCGAATTCCTCTCGCATCCAATCCTTACAATCCAAAATCCTTCGTAAAATCCTCAATGCTCCTTACTTTGTCACTAATAAAATTACCCATAAAGATCTTAATGTTCCTTATGTTTCAGATCTGGCCCAATCCAGATACCTATCCTTCCATAATAAACTTCAGAATCATCCCAACCCTCTCGTTTCTAACTTTGCTTCCTCTTCAATTCCTGATAACCCTCCGAGGCATCTGAATAGAAGGTGGCCCCGTGATCTCCTAATGTAGTCATATCATTAGAGCGCTACTATTGAGTAGTTACTCAGCAAGTGTATTCATGTCATTATATCTATTATGTCCAAATTTACTTGATGTATTTATGTAATACAGTTGTAAATGTCATTAAGAAATTAAAAAAAAAAAACCTTATTTATATTATGAAGATTATAAGTACGTGAGCGTAAAATAATTTATTACTTAATAACTTATTATATTATAATATTAGAATAATAATATAGGTGATAAATACTCAGGACGCAAGTCATTTTTATTGGTGCCGGCGTTTCAACTCAAGTATGTGGGTCATCATCAGGACTGAACATTGATATACTATTATAATACAGATAATGGTTAATAATGAAATAATAGTGATGGGTGTTACATGAAATATGTAATAAGTTATACAAAATAAAAAATAATGTATATAAGAAATGTAATATTTACTCTTACTGACCGTGTTTCGAACACTGATGTAGCTTTCTAATAGTAGTGCAAGGGTGAAGCCATTCATCCTTGAAACTACAGGTGCAAGTTTTAAATGATATAGGCATCAACCTAATGTCACTCCTCAATTAATCATGAGTAAAAACCACTTAAGGAGTATACTTTTCATTTATTTTTAATAGTAGTTTTAATACTCATTATTTTTATTTTTATTTTTTATTTTAATGGAATTTACAACTGTATTACATAGAAAATACAATAAGTAAATGTGCAATTGGTAACATGACATGTATAACATGAAGAGAAACTACCCATTGGTTGAACTCAAATACTCATTATTTAAGTTGTAACAACAGAAATATTGCTTTATTTTATTTTTTTCCTCCTTAGCCAACAACTTTATAATTTCCATTCCAGAGTATTGAATTCAAATTTTCTATTATTCAACGATATTTATGACGCCTACTGTTTTCTTGCATAACTAAAGATTATAATTTCCTGCTTCTATAAATAACTTTAAAATACTAAAAAATAAATACTCTTAAATAATTGATCTGGTGTAGTTTGGGACAGATGAATCCAGCTGAGCAAGTCTTAAGCTCACTGACTTACACTATCGGTTTTCTTATCTATTTCGAACCATCGGATTCAACGTCGAAAAATATTAGAGCGTAGGGGAGGGAATTGAATTGTTACTACTGACCACTTTGTTGGTATGACTTGTTTCATATTTTATTTTAGGTGATCAATGATGTACATAAAGTATCTACTTGATATTGGAATATCGTAGTATGGAAAAATATAATGTCAGCAACACTAAAAAAAATTATATTAATAAATGGGCTCCACTAAACCGTCGAATTCCTCTCGTATCCAATCCTTACAATCCAAAATCCTTCGTAAAATCCTCAACGCTCCTTACTTTGTAACAAATAAAATCATCCATAAAGACCTTAATGTTCCATATGTTCCCGATTTGGCCCAATCCAGATACATATCCTTCCATAGCAAACTGCAGAACCATCCGAATCCTCTCGTTTCAAACCTTGCTTCCTCCTCGATCCCTGATAATCCTCCGAGGCGTCTAAAAAGAAGATGGCCTCGGGACCTTCTAATATAGAACATTAATTTGAGTTCTACCAATGGGTAGTTTCTCTTCATGTTGTACATGTCATGTTACCAATGTCACATTTACTTATTGTATTTTCCATGTAATACAGTTGTAAATTTCAATTAAAAAAAAATATTAATAAATAGCAGCGATAATCGTAAACAACAAAAAATAGTTATTGTATTCTTGCTTAGCTAGCATAGTCAATTTCAACAATATAAGTTAGTGGTTGTATATTTTTTCTCCGGGATAAGCTGGGTTTGGGTTCCAAATTTCAAAAATGGCTCTAAGTGAATCCCAACGTTTCCTCAAGATTACTCCAATTGAATTTTTTTGAGGTAGCTATCAACATATCTACAGGCTGTCCCGTAAGTAGAGGGAAATATTTGAAGGGGTGAGATAGTAGACCTCAAGAACTACAAAAAGTTGGTATAACAATGGCCAAATTTTTAACAGAAAAAAAGACATTTAAGTTTTATCTTTTTTTTTTTTAGTCACGTTTTTTGTTGAATTTGAAGTGGTAGAGAGAGAAAAAAAACATAATTTAAGTAATTACCAACTACTTCACAGCAAACTAGACAAAATTTACTTCAAATGAAAGTAAAGTTGGTCACTAGTAGAAGCATTCATAGAAGACTTTAAAGTTACTAAACTAAGCTGAGTTCTGTTTTTATGTTTTATGTGTTTTATGTACGGCAATTTCTCAAACGTGGAAAACCCTGGAACTTTTTTTATTTATTTTTTTTTGTTGTGCTTCTTTTGTGACAGAAAAAAATGAAACTTATTTAGAATTGTTTAAAAAAAAATATATGTATAGATTTTTGTTTTAATATTTTAATAATGGTAATTACTCTAGAGGAAAATGGAAGACTAAGAAAGGAAATACAGAAACAATAATGCTTTCAGGGATAAAGTATTTATATATTTTTTCTTAACACATGCTTACATTTTATAACTTCATCCTGTACCACTACAACCCATGAAGGGTCTTGTGTTCAGTACTATTTAGGAAGAGCACTGTTTCTTGGTCTACGGTTGTGCAAGGAGGTGATTTGACCCAGATCACGCTCAACCTTCAGGTTTTCCCCCTCAATTAATTATTTTAATTAAAAGTACCCACTTTATAGAGGCTGGGTGTGCCTCAGGAGGGTCTACCTGCCCAGGGTCGCCTCACGGTCAAGGAAACAGAATAAATAATTTTTCTGCCATGAGCCGGGATTCGAACCTGGGACCTTTAGCATTGGAAGCTCAGTACCCTACCACTGAGCTACCCCACTCCCAATGTAACTTCATATACGTTATATTTTAAAAAGATTTTTTTTTTTCTGTTGGCATTACAGACCGACTATGTAGATCTTTTGCCGCCTAAACAAGCCTGTCCATCACTGCCTGTCTTGGGCTATTTCTTTCCATTTATCTGCACGCAACTCTGTTGCATTTTTGTTGATTCTATCTATCCATCTGCTTTTTGGCCTTCCACGTGATCTTTTGCCTTTTATTGAGGCATTCATTGTTACGTAGAGGCTTCCAGATGGATTGCTACGAGCTACATGCCCCGCCCATCTTAACCTCTAGTCCTCTAAATAAATTCTCACAGCTAGGCTACCTTCTCAAATATTCCGATCTGATTTGTTTTTTAACATTCCAATTGATTTCAACATTCTTTCAATCGTGTAAACTAATTCATAAATTGATCGTTATTTCTATAAGAAGAAGTTATTGATCACGAAAAGGTTTCCCTTCGCCTATCGTAAAGCTGTTTTATCTAGTTAGTATCTAGAAACAAGAGTGTAGAAGAAGGCTACTGCCCTAGGGATTGTATTACACACTTAAATGGTCCCGTTTAACTGTTGAGGCCAACCGCAATGGTGATTGTTCAAAGGAAATGTGGCCGAGAGAACGGTTGCGGCATTCGACAATTGGAAAGTTGCCTATTGTTTTCGCTTATTTCCTTCAAATAGTTCAATATTATTTAATTAATAGACAATAATAAGCCCCAAATAAAAATAAAACAGACCTATCACTAGAGAATCCGGGAGTGTTACGCTTAGTAGTCTAAAGATATTAATACAATGAAATTTTCATTTATAAATCCATTAATGTCAAATTTTTAACACTTGTATCAAAATTTGTATATATATAGTGGTGTGAAATAATCTTGGAACAAACCAAATTTTTATAAAAATGATAAATGTTTCAACTGAAAAAAGGTTTATAGCTTTTTAATTATAAACTGCTATAAACTTATCGAAATTGTAGATGTAATATATATTTAAATTAGCATTATTTTCAATAAACAGAAAGGGACCAATGCGTTGTGTCGAAGATTTTTTTATTCTCTGAATATTTCTACCTCATTATTTTGTTATCTACTTCAGTCTTTACTCTCTATTGTTAACGTCCAGAGCCTGTGTATAAACTCTAGAAAGTATAACCTCTACAGTTCCTGGAAATGTTCTTTCCAGATGTTCAATATACCTTTTGATGGCATCAGAATGCCATTTTTTCCTCGCATTTGCGTATTTCTCGTTTTATATCTTACCCTTTCTTTCCTAATGTCTGCATAGAAGTCTCGTGTATCTCCAGACTGCCAGTTGTCCTCAATGGTTTGCAATCTTTCTTTAAGGAATTACCTTTTTGCCGATCGTATAGTTTTGTTTGCCTTTTTCTTGGCAGCTGTGTACTTGTCCTGAGCAACTTGATCAGTTGTAGTTAGGTTGAGGACTTTCATTTTTTTTCCTCTACATCCTTTTCGCATGCTTCTGTGAACCATATCTTAGCTTTTCGTTTCTCCTGAATACCGATCATTTCATTAGCTCTTTCTTTAAGTCCTTTCTATATTTCCGCCCAGTGTTGGTCCACCATGAGGCTATCCGAATCCAAGGGTTCTAATTTATTTTTCAGCTCAAGTTGGAATTTGATTTTTACTTCAGGATTTTTCGAATTACGGACTTCATACCTCATTCTTTCCGATCCCTTGCTGTGTGAATTTGCTTCAATCTCAGACATAGTTTAATTCTAATCAGAGAGTAATCCGAACAGTCTTCTCCACGATAACTTCTGAGATCTTGATTGAGCTCTGATGTCTCATGTCTACCAGTACATGGTCAATTTGGTTTTTCGCTTCTTTAGGGCTAACTTAGGTGTACTTGTGGATATCCTTGTGTAAGAACATTGTACTGCTGATGAGTAGACCTTTAGTTGCTGCCAGACTAATACATCTATCTCCATTGTCTTGCTATTTTCGTTAAGGCTTTCCTCCGATGGGTTGAATTGGGATTCGTCTCCTATCTTTGCAATAAAGTCACCTATGACTAATTTTATGTCTTGCCTATGAGCTTGGTCCTTTAATATTTTCCAACTGATCGTAGAAATCATCCTTCATCTCTTCGTCTTTATCTTCGTTTGGTGCATACACACTAATTATCGTAGTATTAAACCAACGACCTTAAACTCGTAATACACTAATCCTTTCGTTTATCGGAGCGAAGTATATGATTGATTTCCTTGCCGCTGGACTAACTATAAATCCCGTGCCGCCTGTCGCATTTTTATCGTTTCTCCCAGAGTAGAATAGTGTATGGCCGTCGATGATGGTTTCGTCACCATCTGGCCACCTTACCTTTAATTCCAATATTAGAGATATTTTAACAGATACACACTGCTTTATAGAGTTTATACAACGGTTCTATACGTTAGTAATAAAGTTCAAAGACAGAAGTGGATAACAAAGTAGTGGAATTTAAACAATAAGGTAGCATTGTACATAGTATAAAATATATATTACATCTACATTGTCTGAAATGTTAAACCTATTTACAAGATAAAAACTATATTGTATTAAATTGAAACATTTATCATTTTTTATAAAAAATTTGTTTACTGAAGACTTTTTCAAATGACTGCATCTTAGGGGGAAACCCCAGTTGTCGGAACCCCATCCACTTCTCGGCACCCGCTGCAGTTATGGAAGAATATTAAACGTTGGGAATGATCTAGAGCTGGAGAAAGGCACTGATTTGTAGCGGTAATTTTTCCTGTGCTCGCATATTTTAGCATCTCCTACTGTTTATTTAGTTTTATAGGTCGAACCAATCGATGAAGATTAGAAACCCGATAGGTGTCGCCCAGGATGGACGTTTCTTTCGTTTTTGGCCAGAAACACATTACTGTGAAGAAACACAATTTCGATGTACTTTTATTCTCAAGGCTGCCAAATTTAATTCTTTAGGTTTTTGAAAAATGGGTGAGAGGTACCGAAAACTGACCTATAAGGATAGTTTTTCCGTTTTACTATAAAAAAAACTAAATAAAAGCCTCTGTTTCACATATATATTTTGAAATTAAACGTCTTTACTGGCTTAACAGGACCAAAATTTTCGAAACAAGTTCCCTTACAATTAAAACGAGACAAACACATTTTAAAGTTTCCTGAAGTGGACCTAAAACTTACCATATATACATATGAATATATTATTTTTATTAATTAATAATAGCCTTATTAAAAACTAGACAAAATTTACTTCAAATATAATTAGAGTTTGTCATTGTTAAAGTCATTTAAAGAAGCCTTTTCAGCGGCTAACCTAAGATAAGTTCGGTTTTAAAAAATCTACTTTGCATTTTTTTTATTATCCTCTTACTAGTTTTATTATACTTTCAGTAAAACTTCCTCGTTTAATCAACTTGAAGTCGGTACTATTTCAGATGAAGTTTATTTGGGAAAAACTTAAAATTAACCTTAATTTGTGTAAAAAAAAATAGACCGATTTTATATGCCATTACCTAAAAATACCCGTGTTTTAGCAAAAATTAATACTATAAATTATCGCAAAGCTTTTATTTCTTGTTTTTCCATGATCTGGGATGTATTATAATAAACATCATTGCTTAAATACACTTTTTATTTATTTTTTATTATTATTTATGAAATTTACCTACCTCCACTAATCACTAATGAAAGTCTCAAAAACTGTTATATTTTCGCATTTCGTTCAGTTTTTCTTCTTTTTGACCACGAAGAAGCACGTTTTCGACCATAAACATTCTATACATTTTTAAATTGAATATACTACCAATACATTTTCGACAATTCTAATAATTTTTGAGATACAGTTTTTCAAAGTTATGGACATTTTTCCAACTTAAATATTGGCACAGTTGGTATGTGCCATACTGCCTATTTGTACAAATATGCGAACTCACTGGTATGTATTTATCTTTAAATTCATATGTCTATTAATCATTGCATTCATTTTTATCTTCAAGATCATATATCTACTGCAATGTCTTTTCTTTATTTTAATATTAGGGTTGGACAACTTTGTATATTAATTTATTTTAAATAGTATCCTAATGCCAGACAATTGTCTTTCTTATATTTTTATTTACAACCCAGATTATTGATATATGATTTTCGCTAAATTATTCATTATATGACATTCAGATTATGTATATATTTAAGTTTATAAAACAGACTATAATATGATTCATTCCCGGAATTTTACTATAATACAATTTAATTAACCTCTAAGAATCAATAAATATACAAACATTAAAAAAATGTTAATATTACTGAATTGACATTTATTATTATAAATACATAATTTTTACAATGGAGCCCGTCTTAAATGTCGTATAATTTAAGAATATAGGAAGTAACAATCCGTAATAGCACTAAGATATGTAATTTGAATAATATTAATCTGTAGAAATTTGTTAGCAAGAAGTTCATTTAAAAGTAACAAGAAAAGCAGAAATTGTTACCAATTTCATTAAAATAAGGGGAAAATAATAAAATTATTTTCTAAAATTTGTGTTTCTAATTTCAAAACAGTTTCTTTTTAGCGATGGTTATTTAAGTTGTTAAGTTTAAAAAATATGTTTCCCATAAAATTGTGGTTGTTTTAATATTTAATTTAAAAATTTGAGCTAAGTCGCCAATTAAAACAGATAATTAGTTAAACACAGACAATTATTCATGTTTTTGGCGAATTTTCAAAACTACCCATTTTGAAATCTCGGTATTTCGCTTCCTGTTGTGTTTAGAAAATAATGTTATGAACAAAAATGTTAAACAATTTTAAGCTGTTCAAGATTTAGTATAGCCATATTTTTATCTATGTCGCTTTAAAAACGAGATATTTAGCATAAACCAAAAAAAGGTTCGAAATCCCAATGGGTTTTGGAACACTGCATGGAATCAATCCACAAGGTTTTCAAGGTCGGAAACTTGTATTATTGTTTACATAATTTTGATTGTATTAATTAACAATTATTAATACAATAATTTATTTGTCTAAAACAATTTTTTGAGCAAAAGTCGAACAGTCTTGAGATAATAACAATCCGTATGAACACAAGGTATGTAATTTCGATAATATTGATTATTAAAAAATGTATTAGAATGAAGTTCATTAAAATGTAACAAGAAAAACTGCAAGTTTTGATGACTAATTTCATTAAAATAAGTGGAAAACAGTGAAAATATTTAGTTTTAGTTTTTTTGGGGAATTTCAAAACATTACTTTCTTCTTAGTGATTTATATTAAAGTTGTCAAGTTTAGAGAAATATGTTTCCTATAAAAGCTATACCAAATAGTGTATGCTTTAACATTTAATTAAAAAAATTGAAAAAAAACAAAACAAACTAAAAACATTTAATTAATTATAAACAAAGAATTATGCATGTATGTGCAAAAAAAAAAAAAAAAACTGTAGCGAACCCACAAGGCTTTCAACGCAGCATGCACTTGAATAAAATTTTCTCTAGTTCACTATGAAGTAATTTTGAATTACTCATGTTAATATTTTTTTATCTAAAAAACGCGACTTACTGAAGAAAACACAAAACTTTAATTATCCTGTTTTTCTGAGGAATACCAAAATATAGTTTATATGGCATTGTTTGAAGGTCTACTAAGCCTGTTTAAATACTTTCCTCTACTTACGGGACTCTTTGTTTTTATATATATGTATCCAAACCAACAGAACATAAAAACCGATGTTAGTAGCATTAACTTTAAAAAAAACATTTTGTAACTGAAATTTCTGAGGTTTACGCCTGCGTTTTTCTTTTTGTTTCCGTTATCCATTACAACACATCACAGAATGTATATTGGCTTAATTTTATCGAGGATAAACTCAAGCATGTCGGATTCCTTAACATCAATTACCAATATTAATATCATCTTATTTAGAATTTAATACTTGATATAACTGTTAATATTATTATTAGCAAGTAATTTCATTTATCTCGTTCCTGAGCTCAACTTTACATTCTATGTTAGGAAGTCAGTCAAAAGTATCAAAAGCAATCTCCTTGTAAATTTTGTGTTGGCATAAAAGTGAGTTTATTCCAATTCAGAGTACTCAAATTTATTTCTATGAATCAAATATAACGGATAGTTATAGATTGAACACTAACCGAAACATAAGTGTCGATCGTGACAGGACTTATAGAGTACTCTTTTTTCTTGTTCTTTGAGTTGAGTTCAAAATTGAAGGTAAGAAGATGTAAATAAAGATGATCTGCGTTTCTTTACTAGGTACGCTAATGACTTAAAACAGTCGCTCAATTCTGATATTCATAATTCGGTTGAAATATCCGCTTACGCAGAGTTTTTGAAGAAGAAGTTCAAGATTTTAGAATTAATTGAGAAGGAAATATTCCACACTGTGAGAGGAGAACATATTGTTAATTCTTCTGACAGAGCGATCATTTTAGGAGAATCATTGCCCGACTATCGAAAGGAAGACTGAACTGATCTCAATGAAGAAGTTCTGATGAGTTAGGTTTTAGACAATTCATTGGTGATCCTGCTAAACAAGTGAGATATGAAAGATAGCTTGGCTTTATAATGATAGAAGCTTGCGATACTTTGACAAACATTCAACCTAAGAAATTAGCCCTACGGATAGGAAAAGAAAAGAATGATAAAAATTATGACATTTAAAACAAAATTAATGCGAACTAAATAAGACAATATGTAAATGATGTTGAAAATTGAGAAGGAGTTGATTGGGGGGGGGGGGTGCGGTCAAATTAATACTAAATTATATAAGTAGAATTATTTAATTATTTAGTTATTTAATTTAGTATTAATTTGACCGCACCACCCGATCAACTACTTCTCATATTATATCAACGGTCAACCATCTCTACATCATGATGTTAAAAATTCATCAGCTGCTGTTATGGCTGTTGTTCCAGAACTAATGCATGATGGTCCCTCACTACCGATCAAACCTATTTTCATAGAGAAAACTGCTACATATGAAAACAGTGAGCCTTCTTCATATAAAATAGAATTGGTCAAAAAAGGTATTTCTAAGAAAAAGAAGCATTCAAAAAAGAGAGAAAGAAAAAAAAGGAACCTAGGGTTTAAAGATTGAAGAGTGTTCCTCTGGTTATGTTTTATTGTTTTTTTTATTGTTATTGGATTGTAACAAACAATTCAAAACTTCCCAGGTGGGAGGATGTTAAAAAAACTCTGTGATAACTGATGTTTGTTTCATGAATATTTTAATTATTGTCGAATTGTTGAAATATTCATTTGTAAAAAACTATTATTGTTGTAAATTGATCTAAAAAGTCTAAAATCTCCTAGTAAAGTTTTGTGTTGGAATAAAAGTGATTTTTATTTCAATTCAGAGCACTCAATTTTATTTTATTTGAAGCCAGAGATCAAATATAACTGTATATAATGTCAGTATAAATATATTATTGACCCCTAAACGGAACATTCTAGATACATTTTTTCATGAATCACTATATAAATGGTCCTTGACAAATCCAAATTACTTCACATTAATAAAAAACGTGTATTTGAAATTTAGATAGATAGAAAGATAGATAGAAAATAACTTTATTCTGAGACACAGTCCCTTGAGAATAACAAAATAGAACAAAATTAAAAGATTACATCTGGCCAAAATAAAATCAGTCGAAAAAAATAAATAATGTAAAGAAAATATAAGGTAAACATTCTATATACAAAACAAACGAAACTATATACAAAACAATTAACACTATGACAAGATACTAAAAGCTATTTGCACTGATAGATAAATTTACTATTTGTGTAATGCTTATCATTATTCATCTAAACTGCATTATTTTCAACAGCTCCCCTTACTTTCTCATTTAGAAAGTGTCATATTATAAAAACTTGAAACCAGTTTTTGACAACTGTCCGCAATTTCACTCAACCCAGTATGGAATAGTATAAACTAACATAGAAAAACAGCATATTATTATTTTTTTTTTTTTTACAATCCACAACGTGTAAAGATCATTTTGAATATTCTACATTATCTTGAAAAAAAATTGGTGCGCGCAACACACAACTTTCACTTACCGCTCAACTTTGAATTAAAAATTATTTTCTGGCCATGTTGGGCTGTCATAAAATTTTTAATGGCATTTTTAACCGAGCTAAAGCTAAAATATTACAGCTAACAAATCATAAATACCATTAAAATAACAAAAGTCCTATTTATTATATCAACGGTTGATTATGAATTGTACGAACCGTTGATTATGGATTGCATCATCCATTGATTATGGATTGTACGACTATTAGTTATTTAACTGTTATTTTCCATTGCAAATTTCACTAAAACGGAATTAAGAGATTTGCATTGTCTGTTATAGACAGGTCAAAAATTGTCACACTAATTATGATATTATTATTATTATATATCACTCTAATTATATTATCTCTATCATTTAACTTTGTAAATTCATTTATATATATATGTATATATATATATATATATCTGAGGCTCAAAAGCCCACGCCCACATTTCTGTCCTTGTTAATTATTTTAAAGTGATTCGTCCTGGAATAAAAAAAGTTTATTATTATTATTAATTGTAAGTGGATACTGTTGGAATATCACAAAAGAAAATTTCATCAACCTATTCACTAATTTAATTTTTTTAAAGTTTATATATGATTTTTCGAAATAAACGGACGATAGATACCTAAATATTTAAATATAATATCAGATCTAGAGTTATTAAACTACAGTAAATATATTTAAAGTTATAAACGTATCTAAGAAATATTCTTATATTTCATTTCTTCTTTCATATAACTACAATGAAATAGTAGCGGATACTGTTGGAATACCAAAAAGGGAAGATTCATCAAATTATTTACAATTTAATTTTCTAAAACGTTACATGACAACGTTATTTAAATATAATATCAGTTTATATAGCTTGATACCAAATACAAACAATTAGTTCCGGTTTCCAAGAAGAACATACAACTTCAACCTTTCCGTCTTTCATGTGCAGAGAGAACAAAGCATTCAATATTAAAATTTCCTTTTTTTTTTTATGATGTGGCCCAACCTGCGAACAAAATGAATTTAATTTCTTTATTAGTCATATATGAGTTCACAGTTAGTGATATATTCAACCCGGCAACTATTCCTTATATTTAATTCAGATTAACTATATTTTAGTTTATAAAACAGGTATTAATATGACTCTTTTCCAGGAAAGTATATACAATTTAACTTACCTCCAAGAATAAGTAAATATACAAAACAAAGTGTTAAATTGCATAAATTAAATTTTAAAAATCAAGATTTTGAGCGAAGTCTTTTTGAATTAAATTTTATTATTATAATTATAATAAGCTATATAATAAGTAATATTAAAAATATATATATAAAAAATAAATAAAAGTTGTTTATTTTTTATAAAATTTGTTTGGACAGTTAAATTATTTAAATAATATTTGTTCGTCAATATAATCAATATAATTTAGCAAAAAACGTTATTATAGTACTATAACTAAGCCATTTATGAGTACTGATTGATGTTGCAAAGGCCTGGAGGGACCTATGCCATTGCCGCTTCTCCTCCGATTAAGTTCATTTTCTAAAAAAAACACTTCCAATATTTTAAAACGTTATCAGTGTTTTAGAAAGAGAAATATGTTCTCCAGATATTTTATTTCAGGATGTTTTCTATCATTTTTGGCCGTTTACAAATTACAAACGACGCTTCAAATATTTTTTTTGTTGAAAAAATTGTCTTTACTGTTTTGTTTTTTATTGACTACGCCAATTATTTTTCAATATTGTTTTATCTATTATAATTTTCTGATTCTCAGTGACCAAAAAACTAACTCAAGTCAAAGTCGCCAGTCCGCCATTTTGGGGTAGTGCGTTCACTTTTATTCGTGGGAAAATTGTTTTTTTTTTAATAAATAGTTAAAAGGAACACAACTATATGCAATTTATAGGGAGGGCACAGTAAGAAGGGGGGTCTGGCCCACCGTGTAACTGGGCTAGAGCCATAGACTAGGCCATGGACCGCCTAACGCCTCTGTAAAAGAGATAATAGTGCAAAAATGGTTAGTATCAAATGCACTCCTCTAACTCCAACTCAATTTAAATATGGGGAGATGTGGTCGAGCGGATTAACGCGTGTGCAAAACATGCGTTGCATGGCAACCCGATAAACAGAATTTTTCAATATATAATAATTACGAGTTCTCGTCCCGTCTTATCCTTCTAATAATAAAAAAAAAGTGTAACATGATTATAGGTTGCAATATGAGCTTACACTACACTATAGGCAGCTTTTTATGTAAAACAGAGGAATTTACGGGGAAAAACATAAAAAATAAAACAGAAAAAAACAGGGTAAAATACGGGGAAATGCACGAGAATTTTACGTAAGTCTATGTAATTTTAAGTACGATATATTACATATAGTACTCTTCCCATTAAATTTAATACAAGGAAATATCTGGGTGCAGTACCCAATTAATTGGAGTAATTGGAAGGAACACCCGGAACCGACCAATACCAAAGAAATTGATATGATTCAACTAACCCCCGGTAATGCTATTTTTAACTAGTATCTATTTCTGATTCCTCACTACAAAGATAAAGAACATATTCACGCGAAAGGTTAAAAAAGAAATCGAAAATTTCCACTCGGGTATTGTGTTTGACACCTAAGAACAAATTTGGTCTGTCTGTAGTCGAATTCACACGATTGGCATAACACCTTGTCCCGCTAATCTAATTTTCATGAGTTATAAGGTTCGGTACCCACATGGTCCCATATCATTATTATTCACAACTTTCACTTACATATGCATTTTACCATCCATGTCTATATTTAAAAATCCTTCCGATTTGATCCTAAGTTGGGGAATATTGTACCAATCGTCTGGTATCAATTTCATCAAATCTCTGTCAAAAATTCAAATTAATATGATTATTAAGAACATAATGTCTGTGAAATGTGGTTGGTAGTGAACATATGAACTATTATAAGATAGTACATTATACAAATATATAAACTTACTGCGATTTGTTAGACGTTTTCATTCAGTTTCGAAATATAAATTACAGTCTTAGAGAGCTTCATACGTATCCATATTTATTATTTCATGTGTTTTCATTACATATTGAGAAAATAACATTTACTCTATATAATTTATGTTAAACGGAAGTGAGGCAAAGGATGTTTAAGAAAATAATATTTTTTCTAAAAGATAGAAATAAACAATTAGAACATTAAATTTGTTTTGCTTTATTTATTCAATTGGCAATTATGGAGAAGCTAAATTGACGCAGATGTTTTTTTTATTTCTTTCATTTGCCACGTAATTAATATAATTGTCAAAATTGCCACCTAGTCTAGTAGTACAAGGTGATTCAGTTTAGTGGTTCATACGTATACGGTATCGCAAAATTCCGTTTTAAATATAAAACCTTGTATTAGTATCTTTTACTGGCATATCATCATCTCAAAACGTATATTGTTTTTTTTACAATGAAGTTAAAATTATCTTGCCGGACCGCAGCTAGGACACACTTTGATTTAAAAAATCAATTTTAAAGTTTTGTTCTCCGTGATAGGTATTACTAATTTTTTTTTCAGTCATATATCATTAAAATTATCCCGAGTTACATAATACAATCTTATAACCTATTTGAGAATTTATGTTGACCTTTACTTTTTTTTCTGTTACAGGTGAGTCATGCTGTTCTTTGATTTATTGTCTTTTATTCCTGTGGTAAGTGCTTTTCAAAATTATGCATGGCCGCATCGTAAATATTTTGCAGCAAAATATTCCATAAAAAATAATACTGGTTTAGTTGTATCCTTACGTACGAATGAAATACACATCTGACATACTCTGAATTGTTTAACTATAACTGCTGAAATAATTTCGAAATATTTTAAGCTCCAGAGATTTAGAAGAGAACCACCTTAATGAATAAATAAAAATAAAATCTTATAGGACCTGTTAAATTTATTTTTTTACACCACTTCCTTAATACAAAGTAAAAAGTAAACAGAAAGAAGAATAACTGTTATATTTATATCACACCATTGGGTAAGGTCCGTATTTACTTTAGAGTAAATTAGAGTAAATAAGTAGGAGTAGATCCGTATTATTTTTCTAGAGTTTTAGTATTACGGTTTCCATTCCTCAAAATACTCAGCAGCTCTTAGTGTCCTCTCTCTAAAAAAATTATTCATGTTTTTCGTATTTTTAAAACTTGAAAGTTGAAAGCTTGATAGTTCGCTTCCTGTTGGGTTTAGAAAACAACGTTTTGTACGAAATTTTTAGATCATTTTAAGCTGTTTAAGATTAAATATAACCACGTTTTAGCTATGTTGCTCTAAAAAGGAGATATTTAGCGTAAACCAAAAAGAATTCAGACATTTCAATGGTTTTTGGAGTATTGCGAAGAACCCACAAGATTTTCAAGGTCGAAAACTTGGATTTTTTATTTACTACATACATAACAATATGAAAAAGAAATTTGAAATACCCAGTCTTTTGCAAGCAAGACAGACCCCCTTTTTTAATACTTATTTATATCTGGACCATTATCCGAAGTTCGTTTTAACTCCACTCTATACCACTTCCGTTCTCAAACACTCTTATATCTTATATGGTATCTTGGCTTCCTCTTAGGCAGGAGGCTAACTTGGAACCAACATAGTAGACTTGAAAGACTAGAGCAGATAGTGTTGGGCGTTATTCGACGACCTTTAGACAGATAATTATTTTTTATTTACAGATAACATGTATTAGCTATTATATATTATTCGTTATTTATGATAAAAATACGTTCGAATATATATTTTTTTTTGTAATTTTAAGTATTTCGTCGATATTTAGTTCTGTTTATATATTTTAGGGGCCACTGCTTTTGAAAATGGTATCCAGCATTTAGATATAGCACCTCCGAGCATAGACTTTTTGGAAATTTTTAGAAGAAATCGATACCAGAGTCGACTATTATGTTTTGGAGGACGTTTTTTATGAATATGTTGTCGGATTTGAGATTGCGTCCACTGGGCATCGCCTTTTTGTAACTTTTCGTATTGATCAATATCAGGGTCGATTATTATGTTTTGGGAGGCCCTTTTTATGAAAATACTGTCAGGTTTGTGATTGCACCCCTGGGCATTGACGTTTATGTTTTAACCATTATGTTTTGGGGGCGCTTTTTTAAGAAAATACTTTCGGATTTGAGATTGCGCTCTCGGGCATCGACTTTTTGTGACATTTCAGATTTAATCGATATTAGGGTCAACTATTATGTTTTGGGGGGCGCTTTTCAGGAAAATACTGTCGGATTTGAGATTGCGAGCCCGGAAATCATTTTCAAAAACTACGGCTCCGAAAACATATAAATAGACTCTCATATAAAATATATCTGAATAAGTCAAAACGCAGTTACGTAATCTCGAAATGGTGATCATTTTCAAAAAGCACGGCTCCGAAAACATATAAATAGATCCTAATATGGAAGAAATCCGAAAAAGTCGCAACGCAGTGACGTTGTTTCGAAATGGTGTACATTTTAAAAAGTACGGCTCTGAAAACATATAAATCAATCCTTATATCGAATAATACAACAAAAGGCGCAACGCAGTGGCGTAATCTTAAAATGGAGATCATTTTAAAAAACTATGGATCTGAAAATATATAAATTGGCTCTTATATAGAAGAGAAATAAAATTAGCGTCAGATTATTTGAAAAACTCAAATAACAAATAAAAAGATAATAGATAACTTGAATTTATTTATTATCTACATAAATGATAAACAGAATTGTTCGTTATTCGTAGTTGAAATTTCGAATAAATTATTCCATATCTATTATCTATTATTTAAGATAAATTTTGCCCAACACTCGAACAACGATATGACCAATTATAGAAAATCCTATCTTTCAATTTGCAACTGCCTTTTAATTTACAAGATAATTCAGAAACCTATTTGTGGGCAGGACAACTGAATACTTCTACTCTCAGGTCTTCAAATAATAACCCATTCTTCATTTTTTCTGCGGAGCTAAGACTAGTTTGTATTTCTTCTGGTCGATTATAAATGTAAGTAGGTTTAAGATGTTTATATTACTTACTTAATTGCTTATTTATTTCTTGCTTTGTAATAATGAAATGAAATGAATGAAATGAAAAAAATGTTTTATTATTCTGGGACTGTTGTCCCTTAAGAACAAAATATGAATACAGATTATATGTCTGTGTGGCTACAATTAAATTGTATATTTACAATGAAAGTTGACTTACGATAAAAATACAGAAAAGAGAAAAAAAAGAACAAGTAAATTGTACATATGTATGAGAAACTAAAATAACCTTAATAAATTGAGGTAGTCTCTGGTGGTGCTCAGATATTTCTCTAAGATATATTTCACAATCATTCGGATTGAGAAAGGAGTAGGTGCTTAAAGAGGAGTGGTTTAAACGAGGAAACTGATTGAGCGTGTCGAATATCAGGTGGGATGGAATTCCAGAGGGAGGCGGCTTGTATTGCAAAGGATTTGTCAAACGCAGCAGTTCGGTGAGGAGGAGGATAGAGGTCGGAAGTACGAGATCTGGTGGGACGTGATTGGATGGAATATTTGAATTGTAAGCTGTGAAAAATGTAGGAGGGTCGATGGGTTCTAATAATTTGGTACAGAAAGGTGGCTAGGAAGTACTGACGGCGATAGGATGGGTAGAGCCACCTCAACTCAGTGTAATACTGGGTAATATGCGTATCCCTTGAGATTCCGAAAACAAATCGTAGTGCGCAATTCATTAGGCGTTTAAGTTTGGCCTCGGAATCTCCCGGGAGTCCACCGTACACCATACAGCCATAGTCGAAGTGGGGGAAAACAAGGGAGGAAACTAGGAGTTGACGGGACTTATATGGAAGGAGATATCGTAGACGATTGAACTGTTTTAGGGTGGAGATAGTGCGACGGGAAATTTGGGAGATGTGAGGTTTCCAGGATAGGGATTGATCGAAAGTAACACCTAGGTTTTTAACGGTGGTGTAGAATAAGATAGGTGAGTTGTTCAGGAAGAGATTGGGAGATACTGGGGAGGATTTGAGGAGTGAAGGGGATCCGATCAAGATGGCTTTTGTCTTCTCGGCGTTCAGAGTGAGCCTATTGAGGTTTGCCCAAGCACTTATTCTGTCAATATCTTCCTGAAGTTTTTGAGTGGCATCTGAGATATCTGTCGGATTAAAGGAGAGGTAAATTTGAATGTCGTCGGCATACAGGTGGTAATGACAGTGCAGGATAGAGGATGGGAGGTCATTTATATAGATGGAGAAAAGGGTGGGGGATAAGGAAGAGCCTTGTGGGACGCCTCTGGTCAGAGGTAGAGATTCTGATGGTGGGTTATTAGGAATTACAACGTACTGGGAGCGACCGGTTAGGAAGGATTGGAACCAATTAAGGGAACTAGAAGAAAAAGAGATATTTTTAAGTTTGGTTAGGAGGATGTTGTGGTCTACTGAATCAAAAGCTTTGGAGAAGTCTAGGAGAATAAGGATGGTTAGTTTCTGCTGATCTATGGCTGTGTGAAGGTCTTGGGAAATTTTGATTAGGGCAGACTGAGTAGAATAACCAGGCCTGAATCCAGACTGGTAGGGATTTAGGAGATTATTGTCCTCTAAAAAATGGGATAGCTGGGATTGGACTAACCGCTCTAATGGTTTTGAGAGGTTTGAAAGGAGGGAAATCGGTCGGAAATCATTAGGAACTGATGGGTTTGAAGTCTTCTTCAATGGGCGTACTAGGGCGGTTTTCCAGGATGTAGGGAAGGTAGCATTTTGAAGAGAATAATTGTATATATGATAAAGGATCGGAAGAATGGATGGCAATGCGGCTTTAATCAGTCTGACTGGGATGTTGTCGGGACCGTAATCATTGGTATGGGACTTCTGAATGGATTTAAGGAGCTCATCTGGTGTAATATGGGAAAGAAAGAAGTGATCAGGATTAAAGGAAGAGAACATAGGAGCCAGACTGGACGTGGGAGATGTGGATGCAAGAGGACAGGAGACAAAGTGAGCGTTGAGGTTATCAGCAGAAACGGAATTGGACTGAGACTGGGGTGTATTACCAATGGTCAGTTTTCTAAGAATAGCCCACGTAGCCTTGGTATTGGGAGAGTTGGATAGGGAATGATGGTAGTAACGGGATTTAGCACGGCGTACTGCTGATTGAGTGCTATTTCGAAGCTGTTTGTAGGAGAGAAAATCATCAGGAAGTCGAGTTCGTTTAAACCGTCGCCTTGCAGCATCTCTTTCTCTCATACACTCCCTCAAAGCAGGGGTAAGCCAAGGAGCTGGAGGATATCGGATGGTTTTTGTGATAAGAGGAGCATGTCGGTCGAGGATAGAGTGAAGTTGAGTGGTTAGGATTTCTACCATGGTGTCTATGGATTTTGAGGAGTAGATGGGATCCCACTGGATATCGTCAAGACCTTCTGACAATGTTTCGTGAGTGAGATAATCTAGGTTTCGGAAGGATATTGTTCGGGGAGAAAAGGATGGAACAGGGACATTGTAAGAGATCTGGACAAGATCGTGGGAAGATAGAAACGGAACCGGGTGCTGAGATGCGGCAAGGAGTTTGTCTGAGGAATCCAGGATAATTAGATCGAGCCAGGACTCTGAATACTGAGTATGATGGGTTGGATTGTAGGGTACTATGTAAAGGCTGAGAGAATTAAAGAGGTTTGTTAGGTAGGAATAATCAGAGGATGGTGCCAGTAAATTGGTGTTAAAGTCACCGGAGAGGATGATGTTTGAGTAGGAAGGGATTAAGTTGTACAATAAAGTCTCAAGTGATTCATCGAAAGGAATTCTAGGAGGGCGATATATGACAGCAAACAGAATGGCAGATGAGGTGGTGAGGATTTCGGCGAAAAGGTATTCAACGTGCGGAGAATCGGTTATGGAAGAGCAGTGAAGGATTTTGGATTTGAGACTGTCATGGACAAAGAGACCTACTCCACCACCCGTGCGATCTACTCTGTCATGACGAAGGAGAGTATAGTTAGGTAGAAGGATCTGGGAGGACGGGATTGTGGGTTTCAACCAGGTTTCGGATACGGCAATTAAATGGTAGAAGTTATGGAGAAAAAAGTCGTAAAATTCATCAAAATGGGCTAAGAGTGACTGAGCGTTGACGTGGCAGGTTAGAAGGATATTAGTCATGGAAGAAGGAGGGGTGGCTTGAAGAAGGAGGGGTGGCTTGGTAAACGGACAGAAGGAGTTAAGGATAGGAATATTTCTACAGCAGCTAGAGCCAATTGTGTGCAAGATCTCCTAGATATTAATAAGGATGGTAAACAAAAAATATTAAATTTAGTTAACGAAAAGCATATTCCTATTGTGCAAAAGAAAAAAAATACACAAATTAGAGTTTCTGAACAGATCAGACCTAAAATATTCTCATAAACAAAAATGAAATTATTATCATAGTCTATTATTAAAACAAACGCAACAAAAACATAAAACTGGGGATATAAAAAAGTAAAAACAAAATTGTTCGAAGTGATGTAACATGTATATGCATGTCAAGCAAACGTTTCTAAATCTGATGGTGAGTTGATGACGACGACCTGCTGTCCATCGTCTCGTCGACATTTCACCTTGCCTGCGCTAAACCAACTGTACCTGATTTTTCCTGCAGACCTCTTTTGCCGGGCCAGCCAGTACAGGTGTCTGTTGGTTACGGACATAGCTTCGCTCAGGTAGATCTTGTGGGCGTCATTTTCTTGCCATCCGAGGTGACGTGTTGAAAAATCCCTAATGACTAATACAATAATAGAATTAAAAATAGAAAATAAACTTTATTCTGGAACCAAGTTCCCTTAGAATAACAATAAGGAACAATTACAAAAGAAAAAATACATATCTGGCCAAAAGCTACCTTAAATAAAAATTCTAACAATACATACTATAATTTAAATAATAGTATGTAAACAACTAAAAAATAAAATAAAATCATCTCAACAATACTTATAGTTATACTGGGAAAAAAAATTACATACATAGAAAGAAAAAACTAAACCTCCAGAAAACAAGAAATGTCAAAAGTAAGTAAAAAAAAAGTATTGACTTTTTATGTTACAACATAAACAGTTAAAACATACAGAATATGTACATAGCTTAGAGATATATTAATGACAGAAGATGGCACTATGCATTTAGGGGCATTAAATTAATTTTATGAGAAAATTATTGCAGCGACAAAAAGAATAAGAAAAAAACAAAGTAAAAGAAAATAAATTATTTATATATGTTATTTAAGAACTTGAGAAGAATGAAAATTCGCAATGGTATTGTAAACTGTATACAAATAAAAAAAGGCTTAGAATCTCCACAGAATAAAGTCGAAAGGCCGATATATTGGTTCAAGAAGAAGACAGAAGAAATTGGTAGTGGCGTTAAAAAAAAAAAATATTATTATAAATATAAAATAAGAAATCAAACTCTAATAAATAAATAAATTTTTGTTAACTCTACCAATCTCAATCAAATAAGTTCATAAGGCCGATATTTTGTCCTTCGGTCAAATTTATTTTTATTTTGATTCCTTGGTGAATGTGAAAGAAGCCAATCGGTTCAAGCGGATGAGCAGAAATTTGGAAGAAGTAAAAGCAAAAAAATATATGTATATGTATATGTGTATATATATATATATATATATATATATATATATATATATATATATATATATTGGCGTTGGATATCGGCCGATACCAATATTCGCCAAATTGCCGATATGCCGATATTAATATTGGTATCGGTCGATCTTTACTTCAAAGTAGCCTATGATTCCGTAGACAGGAACTGTCTTTGGAAGAACATGGCTGAGCTAGGTTTCCACGTGTAGTTAGTGAGGTGATGAAGTCGTATACAATTATCCTAAATTTAGAGTACTCGTATAAGGAGTTTGAAACAGGTAGATGGTTCTCTCGCCCATGCTGTTCTAACCTAGTCGTGGAAAAAATAATAAGAACATCACGCGAAGATGAATGGGTAAACATTGGAATAAAACATAAAATCCAGCATACGCGGGTGATATAGTGGCATCGAATGCTATCTAGAGGATATTGAGACTCGCTCGAACTCTAATTAGAGATGCAGAACTTACCTCCCTATAGCCGAAAAATCTACCCTAACAACATCAGCGTGGATTTTTATAAAGACATTTCTGAAAGTGGACAGATTCAAATATCTCGGTCCAAAATAACCTTAATGAATGATCAACTAACAGAGATCGGCCAACGTATAACAAGCACAAACAGAGCTTTCTTCTGTCCCTCTCAAGGATACTAAAATACAGATAAATCTCTAGAAATCTCAAATTAAAGGTGTACAACGCCGCACGGTGGTCGGAAAAGGCTTACAACTGTAAACACTCTGGGAAACTTTCAATTTAGGCAAGATATTTGAAAAATGGGATTTATTATTGCATGTAGGGCCTTCTGAATTAATAGCGACCAAAACCAAGACCGACCGTTATTATTATTATTAATTTTTTTCCAATAATAAATAGAACATATTTTGCATGCAATATATTGTAAAAATGAAAATTTGTTGTATAATGTCATGACTGAATCAATTATAATTGTCTATTACCTATATTACTATCAAGAGAACATAGTGATTAGAGAAGAAGATCAAATCAACCTACAAATAAATGAAGATAAAAACAAATACATGGTAATGAGCTGAAAACAAAAGCCAACTTCAAGATATTGAACTTAGTATCAATTTTGAGTCCTGAAATTGTTTGAATTTCTCTTCAATCTTTTCTTCCTGTTTTTTTTTCGTTTCTATACTTTTTCTACAGTGTGCTATGACGGAAATGAATAAATTATTTGCTAGTTTTTGGTATAACTTTTTTAAATGAATTTTTCAGATAATTATCAAAACCTCAAATCACCGCAGCTTTTTGTTTAATTCACCATTAGCAGAGGGTTCAAAGAACATTTTGGTTACAGTTAGGATTACAGACCTTGGCGGTCACTGGTGTTATGTATTTTCTGATGGAAAGACGAAATTCCAGGATCCGTGGAGTGATATCTCATCCTTGTGAAATATGATTTTTTTTTTTTTTTAATTTATTAAAACTTATTTGATTCATTTCAACAAATCATACAACAGAAAATTATTTTGAGAATGCAGCAAAAACGCCTAAAATACATTAAATGATACATTTAATTATAACAAGTTGCATTTATTTAATTAGTTAATGTGGCAGCAACAGAATTTTTATTTTTCTTTAATTTAATATCTTGGAAACTTGCATTTTTCGTGCCTAAACTTTAGGAATGTATGGGTTAACTATGCCAAACATAGAAACTTGAATTATCATAACACCTTTAAAATTGCGGATTTTGGCGCTCTCAGACCAATGTGAGCCGTGATAATACCAGTTTTACTGTAATACTGCAAAACCTGGGCCCTATCTCCGGCACCCTAGCAAGCAAAATTAAGAAATTTGAAAGAAACGTCTTCTACTAGAAAACCGGAGCAACCTGGAATCAGAACCTCATAGCATGTAGGAGAAGAAACAATAAAGAATTTCTAAAAGAATCTAGCCAGTCAATATCCCTAAGTAGGAAGGCTAGAGGGTTAAGATATAACTCGAATGAATACCATATTAATAGACAAGAGACCACGTTGGAGAGGGCAAAAATGTGATGAATAGATAGTATTAACAAACACACTGCAGAGCCTTCCTTATGCCGCAAACTGTAAAGCAGATGTAAAACATCAGCACTAGAACAGAAAAAAAAAATTATTAATAGTAAAAAACACAGTGCTACAAAAAAGAAAAAACCTTATTGCATATAATACAAATAAAATTTAACCTACAGACACAAAAACTTGCAGCCATAGGCGCAGCCTTTTAATTCTGGTTAGAGGGAGGATGATTCCCCTCTCCGCTCATCCCCAAAAAAATTTGGGGGTTCATATTAATATTTAACACCCGTATAATTAACATTAAAATACGAACTCCCGTGGTAACATCCGTTCACATGTTTCGTGTTCTAACAGCTATAATATCCTCTTTCCCATGAATCATACATACTTATTTGCTCCGATATCCTGGATATATTTATCACCTCTCAGATTTTTTCTTCCCAAGCTATAATCAAATCCTTTTTTTTTTTTTAGAGTTTATTAACCAATAATTACAATTTGGCCCGACCAGTTGGGAACATATAGTTAAACAACATTAGTAGTGAAGTGGTTTTTTAGTATTTTATAATTTTCTTTGAAATTTTTATTTATTTTGTTGACTCTGGAAAAACATCGAAAGTTTATTTGCCCCATGAGATTAGCAACATTTTGAACAAATGAGAAGAAATTATCAATTTTAGAATCGAAAATATGTGGCGGGTCGGCGGCAGACTTATTGTAAGTTGTGGTGCTTGGTAGAGTTGGTTCTGGTTTTGCGGCATTTGATTTGCTTCTGGTTAGAGGTGATGACTTATTTTGTTCAGCTGACTGTTGATTTAGTCGATCTATTTTGTTCAGTTGACTGTTTGGGTTTGGTCGATTTTTTAATATATTTTTTGTTAGGTGAGTTGACCCTCCGACCCAGGGGCAGAGTTTCGGTGGCGGTTTTCTCAACCAATCAACCCTTTGATTTCCTCAATACAGTTCCTTCTGTCTGGATCTCCAAATCTCTAATTACCTTTTCAAGCGAAATTGAATACAAGAGGCAAGGCTACCCCCCTGTCTAATCCTGGATTCCGTGTTCTAAAAACTCTTGAAAGTTTTGACCTCTTGACCAAGCCTACCGCTGATATTTCCAGTGTACAATTTTCAGCTATTCATGTATTTATAAGCATTCTCGATATCATTAAGAATTTAACATTCCTATTGCCGTTTTTTACATATGCGGACGTGAGTTTCTCTTCTTCTTATGGCTAACTACTTTTCCACATATCTTCTAGTGTACTTCATCTGATTCAGTTCTGTACGCTATATTTTGTTCTTTAGTATACCCTTTTTTCGTCTACTTTAATTATCATAAGTCTATTGCTTCATTTTTAGAGTATGATACAAATGACGATCAGAAAGAGTTGTTGTTTTTTTGGAAAGCTAAATAGGTTTTCTATTTATATTTGCTATTTATTTTCACCAATTTCATTAGCCTGAATAGTGTTATTTAACTACATAATTAATTATTTGTGACAAGGGATTGAGGCAAGGATGCAAAGGGAAAAATATATGATAATTCGGGCGGTAAAAATAATTAGCAAGTATAAATAAAAAAACTTATTTAGCTTTAAAAAAAAAAAAAAACTGATCGTCATTTGTATCATAGGCACAAACTTCGAGTAGGGCGCAAGAAAGAGTTCGCTTCCTATCCCCAATAAAAATAGAGAGGGGACTAGAATATCGCTTCGCCCCACCAATATTTCGAATAAATAAAAATAAAATCAAAGTCAAAAACAATTAATCTACATGAATGCATAAAATATGTGTACTAAAAACAATTAAGGAAAAAAGAAAAGTTGATCAGATGGCTTAGCTAATGCCTAGAAGTAGGTGGGCAAGTACTTTACGACGCCCCATGTTCTTGTTACTAGCGGATCCAGGATTCAATTTTTTTTTTTTGGGGGGGGCTTCAGCCCGGAAGCTTTTTTTTCATTAAAACATCGATAATTACTTTGGAAAAAAAGAAAGAATATACCTATATGAAATGGTGTTTGAGTGATTCCTACAGTCCTTTTAAATGTAATTACACGAACAATAATACTTTAAGAGATAATTTTTTTTATATTTTTTTTCATAAAACATGGTTATATTTTACCATTTTGGGAGCGGGGAGCTTCAGCCCCAAAGCCCTCCCCCTCCCCCCGTAGATCCGCCCGTGGTTCTTGTAATTGAAATATTCTAGGATTTTATGATTCATTTATGTTCACCCTTCCATTTTTACGTGAAGATTTTATTTCCTTTCCCACGGTAAATTAGAATTATTGGAGAATTTAATAATAATGAATAAAAATCGGAGAACGAAAAAAAACAACTAATTTATAAATTGATTCTTATTTATAGTATTTTATTGTTCATTTTACAATAATTACGTTAATTATCAGTCAATATTTTTATACATAACATAAACTCCCTAGTATTTTTTTGAGGGAGTCCATCGCCCCCACAACCAAAATCGAAAGTCTGTGCCTATGATTTATATCATACCCTAAAAATGAAACAATAGTTTTATGATAGCGTACAGAACAATGGATCAGATGAAGTACACTAGAAGATATGTGGAAAAGTAGTGAGCCATAAGAAGAAGAGAAATTCACGTATGCAGAGGTAAAAACCGGCAATGGTTGTGTAAAATTCTTAATGAAATCGAGAATGCTTATAAACACATGATATTTGTATATAATACTTCGTTATTTTTTATTCGTTAATAAAGATTGCTCTTTAATAACAGAAGTTGCAGTTATTGATCGTTGGGCGGACAACTTTAGGGAAATGATTAGTAGAGACCGGCTGGAAAATCTAAATCCTGCGCCCAACTTAAGAGAAATGGATACCGAAGATTCTATTGAACCTCCTGATGAAGAAGAAATAATGGATGCACTAGAGAAGCTAAAAACAAATAAGGCCCTAGGAATTGACAACATTCCAGCAGAGCTGTTTAAGAACAGTGGGCATGATATGATCAAGTTTCTATAAGTCTGTTCACAGGTGGATCTAAGGGGGGGAGGGTTTTCGGGAGGAATCCCTCTCTCTCCCTCCCCCACGTTAAAATGGTAAATTATAACCATGTTTCACAGAAAAAGATATTAAAAACTATCTCCTAAAGTATTCTTGTTCGTCTAATTACATTTAACATTCTCCACTCAAGTCATGAGTGTCTGTGGCTGTAGCGCTCTTACTCATCCTCCGCTGGTTTAAAATACCAGTGAAGTGGCTGAGGGAGAAGCGTAGGGATCTCCTAGGCCTCCCTTTTCCCTCCACATGTGGAGGGGACAGGATTGGTTCGGAGATCACCTGGCAAATTGTAAATAATGTATGTTTTATATAAGGTGTTTGTTTTACTTTTATTTCTATTTTTATTTACTTATGTGTATATATATTATTTTTTTTTCTTTACTCTTTTGTTCTTTCTTCTTATTCTTTTGTTATTACTTTATTTATTTATATTTTTGTATATACGGTATGAATGCAATCTCTGAACTCTATTATAAGTGTCCTTAACTGTGACAAATTGTAATATTTCTGAATAAAGTGTTTTAATAACAAAAAAAAATTACATTTAACAGGACTTCAAGAACCACTTAACAGCCATTTCATATAGGTAGTTAATTTCTTTCTTTTTTTTTTTCAAAATAATTATCGTTTTATATATATGAAAAAAAAAATCTTTCGGGCTGGAGCCCCCCCCCCTAAAAATAAAATAAATCCTGTATCCGCTAGTTAGTCTGATGGATATATGGTGAGAAGAGATACTACTTATTCACAGAAAAAGCATAGTCTGTCCCATACACAAGAAAGGTGACATATTAGCATATAGAAGCTATAGGGGTATATCTCTCCTTCTATTTGGATACAAAATCTTGTCTCTTATATTATTTAAAAGACTTCTTCTCTACGCGGATGGTGAATTTCGGAAATATCAATGTGGATTTAGTAAGGAAAAGTCGACTATTGACCAGATTTCACGCTGTGAGTTCTAATGGAGAAAACAAGGGAGTTTCAGAACCAAAGTAATCATCTGTTCATAGATTTTAAACAATCATACGAGTCCGTAAACAGAGAAGGTACCCCAGCGGGCATTTAATGGCAGACACGTATTTGAGTTCTTTTTTTGGAGTCTCTATTTAAATGCAACAAGTTTCATACAGTATGAAATGACACCATTTTTGTTGGCAAAAAGTGAGATTTTGAGTTGCGTCTACCGCGTGTACCCAGCGGGCATTCAATGGCAGTCGCGTGTTTTTGGGCCTTTTTTGGAGTCTATATTTAAATGTAACAAGTTTCATACAGTATGAAATGACACTATTTTTGTTGGCAAAAAGTGAGATTATGAGTAGTACCCAGCGTGTAATCGACGGCAGACGCATGTTTTTGGAGTCTATATTTAAATGCAACAAATTTCATACAGTATGAAATGACACTATTTTTTTGGTAAAAAACGTGAAATTTTGAGTCGCGTCTACCGCGCCTACTCAGCGTGTAATTGATGGCAGACGCATGTTTTTGGTTCGTTTTTGGAGTCTATATTAAAATGCAACAAGTTTTATGCCGCATGAAATGACACCATTTTTATTGACAAAAAGAGAGATTTTGAGTCGCGTCTACCGTGGGTATCTAGCTTCGGTATTTATCACAACAAGGGGTATAAATCTGAACAAAATTTCCATCAAAAAAGTTCATTTATTCGAAATTTTGTCTAGAATCACCCCTCAGACGACCCCTCCACGAAATAAAAGTCAACCACACTCAGGCCGGATTCGAACCGTCGTCGCTAGACACGAGGATGCTATACCATGCAACGCTCCTACACAATCGACCACTACGACCTCTGTTTCTGACCTATCAGATAGTTTACTGTCTTACCTAACCAAGAGACTAGTCATTAGAACGAATACTGACAAGGGACTAACTCTCTGATTCTCCCACTGCTAGGATCGATCCCCACCACTCTCCTCTCTACCGCTCCATCGCCTTTAGTCCAATTTCACATCTCGCTATGACGCCGTGTCCAATATGTAAATTAGCAGTAACCAAGGAAGAAAAAACCGCCCTAGCATGCAAAAATATATTGCACAGTAAATGTGCTAGCGTTACGGACGTTGAGACATTAAAAAATAAACAATGGAGCTGCCGCACTTGCGACCCGCGAGTGAAAACAACAAATCAGTATACGGGTAATCCATATGCCAGCACGGAAAAAACTTTGTGTAAATCTTGCCGAGCTAGGCAAAATTACCGAAGTAATGTACAGAATGTGACAAAAATATGTCCCCTTGCCGCATACTACAAGTTGACCGTTGTTCCCTGTCGAATGCTTTATCTCTCCACATTATTTAACGTGTCGTATAGTGTCGCCGTCTATCCAACAGCCCTTGGATCGGTGCGGCTTTTTGCCGGCGACATGGAGTCGACAAACGAAAAACTGCATCTTATATTGACGATTATCATAATTCTGCCGAATTATGAAATAATTAAATCGCCGAATACAAATATATAAGAATTAAAAACGCTAAGTTGAAAAAATTATCGGATAAATATAATTATTATACTGTGATACAGGTAAAAATAATTGGTGTATTTATTAATCGTTGATTTATTTAAATAGGAAAATATAATTGTACGGTGATAGAGGTAAAAATTAATTAAGAATTTGTCAGCATTTCATCGCGAGTACAGTAAACTTTAGCAAGAAAAGAATGGCTTTTCCTAGCAAAAACGGGAAATGGTTTGCTTATGAGCTACTGAATTTTTTATTGGACGTCGATGTACCCAAATCAATATTGTCAACTGCTGAGTGTTTAGGTGATGATACGATGATGAAGATCAGTGATGACAAGCAATACACTTGCTAACAACCCAAATAGTCCGAGAGCCCATGAAAACAAATCTACATTTTTGATGAAAATTTTAAAAGCATTTTATGAATATTTATAACATCTTTATTTAAAAAATGAGAGTTTACCAGTCGGATCATACTTCCTTTAAACATGGCGGCTGATTTAATGAATATTCGGCCAGTAACTTGAGAATCGAAACGGGAAATTCATTGTGAAAAATGTGAGAAAAGTTTTTATTATTTTAACTTGTATATATTGGTTGAGAAATATAAAAACAAAATTGCTGACGCGGGCCACCTAGGAAAAACTTTTTATAACCAAAAAAGCCAGATTATTTCGATCTTTTTTTTTTCCCCCCAATAGACGAAACGATGTTACAAAACGAAAACCCTTTTCTTTCATAAATTAAGTTTTAATCAAATAATGCTCTTTTTTCTCACAGACTCTCGGGCTAAAATGAATTTTCACTAATCTTCAAGCGTAAAATATTAAATTATACCGAATTTTTTTACCATCGATTTGTAGCTCTCTTCTCCAATACCTTGTTGTTTTTTTGTTTTTTTTTTATGATTCAAAGCGATTACCAAATATGCAGCTACCGCGACTGTTTGTAATGACATGATGTACCAAACAGAAGTTGCCTGAATGGAATCGCTTTAGTCATATGCTACACAAGTGTACGACAAAGCCCAAGCGATGTGGGACAACAAATTCTGCATAGCACATTAAATAAATTTTGTATCAAATAGTCGGACGACTACAAAAGACAACACTAGGAAACTAGTATCAAGCAACATTTCGTTCAGTGTTGCCACAGTGGTATTCCGCCTTTACACTATATATATATATATAGTGTAAATATTTAATAATTTACTGTTCTTCGTTCTCCTATTAGCTTTCATCATGGTGTTATTTAACTTATGATGTTTAAATGCATTGTAAATAAATTATATTAAATTAATATTAAGTTATATTTAATATAACATATATAAATATTATATGCGATAAAGAATAAATAATGATGGTTCAAATATGGAAGAGATTCCCCGAAAGAGAATTGACCTATATGGGCAAACAGCCAGAAGTTTCCTTAGCCCTCTAGAATGGGCTGACGACCTTATTGCAAAATACGACCGCATAGTATTTTTGGGTCTGATCAAGGTAAGACAAAATTAATGTCCTTTTGAATAAACACCAAACACATCAACTCTCGGGAAAATTCGAGGCCAAACTTAAACGCCTAATGAACCGCGCAATTCGTTTTGTTTTTGGGATCTCAAGAGATACCCATATTACCCAGTAGTACACCAAGTTGAAGTGGCTCTATTCATCCAACCGCCGTCTGTACTTTCTTGCTACCATTCTATACCAAGCCATCAGAACTCAGTGGCCTTCCTATATTTTTCACAGCCTACAATTTAAATATTCCATTCAATCCCGTCCCACTAGATCTTATACCTCCGACCTCTATCACCTTCTCAACGAACTGCTGCGTTTGATAAATCCTTTATAATTCAAGCCGTCTCCTTCTGGATTACCATCCCTCCTGATATCCGACATGTACAATCAGTTTCCTCATTTAAATATCTCCTTTTTAAGCACTTACTCCTTTCCCAACCCGATTGATCATGAAGTGTAGATAAGAGAACTTTTTAAAGTTCCCCCAGAAATGATTTTCTTTACTTATGTTATTTTATTTTCCCACGTATGTATTATACATATCAATATCTTTTTACCGTTATTGTTTTATTCTTTTTTAATATTTTAATCTTAATAAGAATTGTAAATAATTGATTTTACGTATGGGCACACCGGTATTTATTCTATATCTATAATTCCAGGATAATAATTTCAGGATAATAAAAAATATTTTCATTTCATTTCAAAGCGCTTTTTGTAGCATATATTTTAAATTCATGGCACACAAGCTGTTTAGGCAACCTTCAACGTTATTTTGGCAGTGGACTGTATTTTTATTGGATTTGGTAGGTTATTTATGTATCTATGTAAAGTAAAATCTACCCTTTTATGCTGCCATATAAATGTTACTTGATCTCTGAAGGATGAAGGGCGCCGTTCTCCCTTCTGAGGTATTCTAGGTCCTCTATACTTATTGGCTGGTCCAAATGGGCTGAGCGAGGCTCCGAGTTTTAACAGCTTAACTCACATGTTCCCAGAACTCACCGCAAGGCGGCATTCGGGTACAAAATTACTCAAACAAAACACAAGCGTTTATCACCAAGGATATTTGTTGTTTCACACCATCCCATTGGCTCATCAAATAGAAACCTCTATGTCCTAATTGAATTAAGTTAAAAGAACAAAAGATTGTGACTCCAATCAATATCAATGTATACCACATATTATGTTAATATTTCATCTACATAATAAAACTTACTTTTATATTTATAATTCTATAAATATCACTTTTATATATTAAATGCATTCATCTTCTTCTTTGAGCACTACGGTCATTGCAGAACTGTCCGAAGCCGCTCTTCTCTACCTTGGGACTCCAATTGTTCTCAGGTCTTTCTCCACGTCTTCCTGCCTCTGCAATCTGGGACATCCTCTTCTTCATTCTCCTCCAGGGTGTCACTCCAGAAACTTCTTCGGGATACGCCGCTCTTCCATCCTCTGTAAATCCTCCAGCCACCTAATTCTCCTCTTCTTGATGTAGGTAACAATATGAGGGACCTCGTATAAAGCACGGAGCTCCTGATTGTTTCTCTGTCTCCATAAATTCACTTTGAATTCTTTTATAATAATTCTTCTAATAAGGATAGCTCTTCCCTCGATTTTTCCAAAAAGTGTTGTCTTGTTTTCGGGAAGGGGGGAGGAAACCTGGTTTTTAAACAAGAAAATAAATTTTATTTTGGGACCCCAAGTCCTTTGAGAATAATGAAGATGTGTAATTATTCGTTTGTATGGTATAAAACAATAATTTCAAAATGATAAAATATAAATTATAAGCAAGCATGATAATGAATTATAAATAAATATAATCCATAGTTTTGCCTATGGAGATGGGCGTGAATTTCAGAACTAGATAGCATACATGATAGAGGATTTTTTGAAGGAAGATATTCTATGAGAAGAAATATAAAGATTCGTGAGTTGAGATCTTAGAGAGATTAGTTTAGAGAATGCACGGAATAACAAGGTCCTACGTCACCTGAGAACATGTTCTTAGGTGACGTGGGACCTTGTTCTTACGTTCATTCTAAACACAAGATCTCAACTCATGAACATCAACAGACAACCGTCTGTTAGAGATGGCAGGTGAATCAAAGAATTAAATCCTCTGAAGGAATCGATCTCTCAAACAATTAAGAAACGCAAAGCATGGCAGAATCATGATTCAATCGCAATCGGTCGATTCAATAGGTATTATTAAAAATAAAAGTACAAAAAAGAAAAAACAACTCTGTACATATATAAATAAACCAAACAGAAATAATAAATAAATAATCAAACAAAATTGAAATGTTAAATTAAATATTTACATAGTAATAGATAATTAAAAGTAAAAGTACAAGAGAGAAAAATACTGTACACTTATAAATAAAATAAAGTGAAATGAACAAAATGTAGGTTGTAAATATCTGAAGTGCGGAATGCTAGTTGCAGAGTAGATTAACGAATAAAGAAAACAAAATAGTGATATAAATAAATATGAATTATAAATATCTGAAGTGTAAAATGTTAAATTAAATATTTACATAATAATAGGTAATTTTAAATAAAAGTACCAGAGAGAAAAAATCTTACAGTCGTGTTCCATTGTTTATTGGGTTGTTATGTTTACTTTCGGAATCCATTTTTCCACCAACATTTCGTTTTCCGACATCTATAACCAACGCTTATTTACATAACTATTTTTTCATTGATAATTGGTAAATGGTTGACTGTCGTGGATAATGAAGAGAAGGATAGTTGGGGTGGTCAGTCAAAAACGAAGGCAAAAATAAATGATAATATTTATTTTTTCATTGTTTCTCTGTTTTATATATATATATATATATATATATATATATATATATATATATATATATATATATATATATATATATATATATATATATATAAGTTTTCTCTCTCTCTTGTATTCTATTTTTACCTACCTATTATTATATAAATATTTAATTTAATGTATGGGTATATTTCATGTTTTATTTATTTTGTATTTATAATTTGTTCTACGGGGTCATCAGTTCCAGGATAATAAAATTATATTTCATTTCATTTACAATTTATGTGTTCACAGACCAAAATCTAATGTGTAAAATAAATTTAAAAAACTTTTTCTGTCCAACTTAAAATTTCTTTTTATTTGTATATATTTGAAACGTTTAATTTCAATAAGTTAAAAAAAAAGTTTTTCTTGAATAACAATAGGGTTTGAAAATGTTTGTTACTGTTTTTTTTTTCAATGAAAATTCTTGTATTATTTTAAAAGAAGCAATCGAAGAATCATCCATAAGAATCGATTCATTACAATGATTGAATCGTTGTGAATCGAATCAGTTAACTTAACCGAATTCCCCATCTCTAATGTCCGTAATTTTTGCGATCCTGACGTTTCCGGTTATTCGTTTTGGGGAACTAAATGCTATGAACTTCATTTCCTTATGTACTAGTTGGTCAATGTGCAGGACTATCCAAACGCGACTTTAATGCTCGAGAAAATTCATGTGAAGCACTTCTTGAACACGTCCCTCATGTCGCGTTTGTTTTTCATTGATGAGGCTCATTTTCACTTTACTGGATGTGTCAATTAGCTAAATATGCACAACTGGACTGACGACAACACCTGATAACTCCAGGGCTTTGCATTCACATCGTGTCACCGTTTTGTGCACAATTGGGCGATTATCGACCCATGATTTTTCTAGGTAAAGTAACACAGTACCTTCACACGGTCATGTATACTAGCTCGAGGAGATTTTTATTTCTCCATGATTTACTGAAATGTACTAAGAAGAGGTATAATTTCAGCTGGACGGACACCGACGGTCAATTCTTGAAGGACATCGATAGCTGTTCTGCCAGATCACCTGCCACCGCAGATGAGGTGACGACACCTCATCTCACTGAGGGGCGAGCGTGTTCGTCCGATTTGGCTTCTTGTTACGGGTATTTGAAATACCGTGTCTATACCAACCATCCACAGACTCTGGGAAACACTCAGGAAGGAACGGTTAACATATCCATCAATATGCTAGAGAGAGTGATAAGAAGCACCAGTATTCGGTACAACCGATGTATCGACTTGGAGGTTTTCGCTTACCCGATATGATTTTTATAACGATATATACCACAATTTTAAATATATTTATAAAATATATAATTTTATAAAATTAAAAAGATTTCTTAACTACTTTTAAAAAAAGTTTAAATATGAAATAAAGAATAAGAAGGAGTTAATCGGGGGTTGCGGTCAAATAAATACTAAATTAAAATATAATAATTATTTAATTTTTGTGACGTTTCGACCCACTTTGTAGGTCGTCTTCATGGCTACAAAATACATCATTATGAAATAAAGAAGTTGGTTTGCCTCATTCTGTACCATACTTACAGAGCTGAATTAGGACTTGATTTTGGGAGGAATCAATATTTCTACTTTATTAAAATTACATTGTTTTAATCCATACGCTCGATAGGTAAATTCCATGCTACTTAGCAGAGAATTGGAAAAATCCTCTAGTCAATTAAATTTATTTAATTTAAGAAAATTAAACAAGTCAGCAATAAAGGCCCAAATCTGGTTATCTTAAAGTCAATTTAGATATTGTTTTCAGTCAGGGCAATCTCTGTACTACTTCCGGCAGTGCCAGATAGAACGCATTGAAGAAGACCTACAACGTAGGTCCAAACGTTGGAGAATTCAATAAAAAATTACTATTATGTAATAGAATATTTTATATATTGACCTCACCACACGAATACCTTTTTCTGAAATAAATATTCTTTTGTTTGAATTTTCAGTTTTTTCTTACTTATCCTGACAAAAAAAAGTAATTTTAGAAATAATAGTTATATTGAACATCCTGTAATTATAATATATAACAAATCATGGGAATAAATTGACTTGCTGGTCCGTACGATAAATTAAATTTAGTTTTTTGTTGTTTTTTATTGGAACCAACAAAAATAATAGTTACACTGAGCACTCTGTAATTATAAAATATGTTATTAAATAAGAATAATAAAAAGCTTAGCGAACCCGAAGGTTCGATGCCGACACCACTAATCGCTTATTGCACACATCCCCTCCCTCATCTCTTCGCCTTCCAAACCCAGTCCCTTCAGATCAGCTTTAACGCAATCTTCCCACCTTCGCTTCGTCTATCCCTCGGACGTTTACTATATCGTACAGCAAATATTAATCTTTTAGGAAGTCTTTCGTCATTAAGCCCAACAATTTTACCAGCCCATTTGATTCGCCACGATTTAATCACCTCAATTATTTATATTAACGGTGATGTGTAACTGTGTAACTGAACTCTCCGGTTAACTCATCCTTCTTCGATCCGAATATTCCACGCAGTACTTTATTTTAAAAAACCTTAAGACGCTGCTCATCCCTTAATGTAAGCGGCAACCTTTCGCATTCTTTAAGAACTCTAGGTAAGATAATGTTTATGTTTTATAGATGCTAGTTTTTAAGTTCCGGGACAAGAGGTGAGAGCTTAGTGGTTTTGTCACAGAAAAATAACAAGCATTTCCCGCCTTCAGCCTAATCTTAATCTTCTCTTCAATTTTATTTTTTCTAGTTATCGTAGACCCTACATACCTAAACTTCTCTACTTGTTCAAACATATTACCTTCTATATCGATTTCTTTGCAGCTAACCAACCATATATTTTGTCTTATCCGTGTTTATTTCGAGTTCTTTATCAGCTTTCATTAACGTTGGCGTATTTAATTTTATAGTTCCCGTGTCTTCGCTTAACAGGAGTAGAGCATGCCCTAATTAGTTCACTAGGAATATTATCAGTTCCTGCTGCTTTATAAGATTTTCATTTTCCGATAGCTACTTCAACTTCCTCTTTACTCGGTTCTTCTATCAACGGTTCAGCACTCTGGTACTCAGAAGGAGGACACAGATTATAATTTCTCGTATTTAAAATATTGTCAAAATAGTTCTTAAACATATTAATAGATCTGCAGGATCGGTCAGAATATTGTTATTTTCATCCCTGATTCCAGACGTGACGGGCCCTAAACATTTACGTGATCTGTTTATATCTTTGTACATTTCTCTTACGTTATTTTTGATTCTATTTCTATTATTTTATTTTTAAGATACTCCCTTTTTTTTTTATTTTGAAGCAATTTTATTGTTTCATTCATTCCAGATTGTCTTCACTAGGATTATTTAGAGCTTTTAATTTAGCGACCCCTCCCTCCAGCAAGTCTGGAGAACCCCCCTCATTGTTGATCAGTGAGTCCATCGGACTTAGCCGAGAGGAATTTCCAAGAAATTTCCATCGACCATACCCACACCCGCCACCCGTGAGACGCTCCCCATACGCGGTAATGAGCCCGTACTAGGGTGTTATTAAATAGTGGGAATAAATTGTTACATTCCATTTTATAATAAATTTAACATATTCATCTGTTTCAGTTGTCTTATTTTTTTCTTGGACCTAACCAAATATTAATTTTATATTAATACATACATAATAGATACAGCTGGATACAGCTATTAGTACTGCAAATATTCCAACTTCGTTATATCGAAGAGATGTGTTCTGAAGAACAATTCCTCAGTATCGGACTTCAATTCACCAATATCAACTATTTGGAAGTGGTTGTAAACTTCCGGCAGACGCGCTTCAAAAACAACTTTTTTTGCATAAGAACATGGCTTATTTGAAGATGGTTGGAACCTTTTCTAAAAAAAAAACTAGTCCAGGGATATAAAAAACGTTGTCTGCCAACCGGAAGTGGGTGAGTTCTGTTGGCAGAATCTGAAAACCGGAATTGCCCGCATTTTCCTGGCAATGGCGGTAAGCGTATGGCAGACACGAGTCTATAATCCACTTTATAGTTTCAAACTTCGATCCATTTAAAGATAGATAAAACCTCATCGAAATAAAACTAGTCCATTCAAAGATCTCAAAAATAAAATGATAGTAATATTCGCTGACATGGATGAAAAAATGAAATCCACCTACCGAAAGCGGCCATGTTCACTGGCAAACGTAATTCAAAAACCACCGTACTAGCTTTGAAATTTTACTGAAGATATATGGAATATGAAATAAATAAGACTATCACTTAATAATGGGATGATTATAATTCTTTATTAGGTATCATATTTCTCACCAACTTTTCTTCCCTGCATGGATTTCAGAATGATTCATATCCTCTCAACAATAATAACTTTTCCACCTCAAATATTGTCCGGCTAATGTTCATCTTTACGATATAAATTTTGGCATGCCTCGGAGCAAACAAAAGCTGGATGAAATCATTTTTAAAATTTTGATTTTAAACGAAGTATATTTCAATTTAAAGAAGATTTTAAATGGTCGCAAAATCTGCCTAGTAGGGTCCATTATAGATGTTTAAATAAATGAAAATTTAATTAATTTTTTTAAGGAAACATCCTGTACGAGCCATTTTAGAAACAAATCCTTGCCAAGGAAAATATATTTCATACGTGCATAATTAAGCAAAATTAGTGGAGGAAATATAATAAAATTGATACTGCACTATTTTTAGATTAGTCTCATCTTTCCTTCAAACAAACTGCTACTTGCCATTTTTTTAAATATAAGGGTATCAATGGAAACATGTCTAAAACAAACCTTGCCGAAAGAAATGTATTCTTTTTTATAAAGAAAAAGGATTACCCTGTTCAGAAATATGATAGACATTATATTTTGAAGAGTTAATACTTTTAAGTTTTATATAATACATGTATTTTATGTATTGTGAGTAACATTGAACTCATTCATCATCTCCAGGAATGATAATCTGTATGCAGGTCTCGGGTTGAATAATTTTTATTGTTTATTAGAATCGCAATACAGCAAAGATAGACAAATTCAAACTTAACTCTTAAGATTTTAACAGATATCAAAATAATAATTAGAATTTTGATCAGATTCGCTCATTCAAATAGGTATAATACTGTCGAAGAACTTGGAAAGTTTGGAAAGAAAATATATAACCCATTCTTACATGCAGAAAAAAAATCGTTACTGTGCAACACCATCAGTATAATAAAATACAATAAACCATGCTCTTTTTTTTTTTTTTTTTATATTTGTATATGTTTACATGATACTTAATACCTATGTTTTTAGTAAATATCTCTTAAAACATTTCTTTCTTTTTTGAAATTAGAAATGCTCTGCTCAGAAACATAATGGATATCGATGTACTTATGAAGAGTTTGTACTTCTATAGAGCTACTAGATATTAATATATACATTTTATATGTTGTAAAAATCGTTTAATTTAATCATTATCACCAGGATTGATAATCTGCAAAGGTCTCTGGTTGAATAGCCTTCATTATTTCATTATAGATGCATGAAAAAATCAAAAACCTATCATAAAACAAGACCGTGTAAACATATAAAAATATAAAAACAAAAATCAAAAGAGAGCATGGTTTATTGTACTTTATTATACTGATGGTGTTGAACAGTAACGATGTGCCTTTGTTTTATGGTTGATTTTGATACTTTGATATGGCGATAAAGAAAGAGTTCAACGATTGTTTTTCTGGGTGGAAGGATGGGACATATCTTTTCTCTCCAAACTCTTTAAGTTCTTCGACAGTACTATAACTACCTGAATAAGCGAATCTGTTCAAAATTTGATTTATTGTTTTGATATCTGTTAAAATCTTAAGAGTTAAGTTTGAATTTTTCTCTCTTCGCGGTTTTGCTATTCCGATATACAATAGAAATTATCCAACAAGAGACCTGTACGCAGATTATCATTCCTGAATATCACTAGTGGATCCAGAATTTAATTTTGGAGGGGGCTTCAGCCCGAAAAATTTTTTTTCATAAAAATAATGATAATTACTTTGGAAAAAAAGAAAGAAACTAACTACGTATATGAAATGGCGTTTAAGTGATTCCTAAAGCCCTTTTAAATGTAATTACACGAACAATAATACTTTAAGAGATATTTTTAAAATATAACATGGTTATATTTCCCATTTTTTGGGGGGGGGGGGAGCTTCAGCCCGAAAGCCCCACCCGTAGATCCGCCCGTGCTGAAGATGAAAAAGGAGTTCAATGATTCCTACAACATATAAAATATAGGTATTTTATATTTAGGCACGTAAATGGTCCTTAATCAATTTTCATCAAATTCCTATCCATGCCCAGACATGTTTTCTTTGAAACACTTATATTTAAAAAAAATGGCAAGTTGTTGATTGCTTTGGAGGAAAGATGGGGACTTACTTACAAATAGCTGACTATCAATTTTATTATATTTCATCCACTACTTTTACTTAAATATAAACAAATTCATTTTCCTTGCCAATGATTTGTTTAATAAATTGCTCGTTCAGGATGTTTCATTAAAAAAAAATTAAATTTTCATCCATCCATCCTGATCCATATCTTAGATCATATAGAATTACATTTGCTGCAGTCGGTCTGTTCTATGTTTTTTTCTTATCTCTTAGTATGAAACTTCATTCCGAAAATTCATAAGCCCGCCAAAATGTGCCCCATCTTCTCAAAAATTCCAAAACCCGCCAAAATATGCCTCCCTCAAAAATTTTGATGACGCAAGTTGCACCCTCTTCTGGACACCCCAGTTTAGAATAGTACCAAGATGAATATTTTGCAATCCTTCAAGTGCATAAACTACCTCTTAGTTCTTTAAAGTCTATTACTGAGCTTTTTCCAGTTTCTTATCATCGTGTTTTATTGTGCTTATTTAATTGTCTTGCTTTTCTCAAATATCTTAATTCATAGACGTAAAATTAATAGAATCCTTTCGCCTCGTAATCTTCTCGACTTATTCGACATAACAAAATTTGATCTTGCAAAGTGTCTTTTTTTTGCGTTTTAATGAATGCCTTGATGAATTAGATTTTTACTTTCCGAAGGAATTTAATCCCATGGATTCTAAAGATGAACATTCGCCGGACATTATTTGAGGTGGAAAAGTTATTCTTGTTGAGAGGATATGAATTCATTCTGAAATTCACGCAGGGAAGAAAAATGGGTGAGACATATGATACCTAATAAAGAATTACAATTATCCCATTATTAGGTAAAAATCTCATTTATTTGATGTTCCATTTATCTTCAGTAAAATTTTAAAGCTAGTACGGTGGTTTTTGAATTATGTTTGCCAGCGAACGCGGCCGCTTTCGGTAGGTGGATTTCGTTTTTTTTTTTTTTTTTTTTTATCTATGGGGATGCTTAATATTATAGTATTATTTAGGAAAGGTTTCATCCATCATCAAATTAGTAAAATTATGAACGAAAGAGATTTGTTTTTATCTCCGCATGGAATAATTTTAGATATAAAAATAATAAACTTTAAAGGAAAGCAGATTATTGTTGACTAACCTACGTCTACCGGCGAAATGCGACCACTTCCGGTTGGCATTTTTTTTTATGGTCCCTTGGTGGTCTAGTTTTATTCAGGATAGGTTTTAACTATTTTGGAAAAAGCCAAATTTAGAAATAAAAAACTTTGTCTTGTCCAATTTGATCTTGAATCACGTCTGATGGCGGAACGCACCCACTTCCGGTTGGCAGACTACGTTTTCTTTCTTCCCTGAGTGAAATAATTTTGTTTAGAAATGGTTCTAACCATCTTCAAATAAGTCAAGTTTTGATGCAAAAAAGTTGTGAAAAAGTGTACCTGAACGCCGCCTTGTGGTGAGTTGTAGGATTTTCCCGGGCCGGGGGGTGAGGGCGGGGAATTTTAAATCCCCTCCGGCACCGGGACGCGAACTCGTACTTTTTAAATCTTCTCAACTCTGTAATCACGTTGCCAGGCAACTCGCGGTGCTGTGCACACTCTTTAGCCCATTTGGCCACCCCACCACCAGAATTAAGTGGCTTAAGCTACAAGCCTCTCTCTTCCCACTTGAGGCCGAGCAATTGAATTGAGAGGACCACCTAAGAAAGACCTAGAGGAGGGCGCCCTTCATCCTTCGAAGGCCAAGTAACATTTATATATGCCTGCATGAAAGGGTGAGTTACTTTTCATAAATAATATAACCTACCACTTTCAATAAAAACTTGTCCATTGCCAAAATAATGTTGAATGTTACCTAAGTTGAACTCATTAGAGTTGTTTTCCTTTTTTTATTAAAACAGAAAGTTGCCTAAACAGAGTTACTACATGAATTAGAAAATTTTCAACAAATTAATTTAATGTTAAACAGATTCATACCTAACCTCTCTCCCCCATAACAATCAATAAATTTACACATGTTGACCTTGACACTTTTAATAATGAATGACTAGGTTAACATCTAGGAACTTGCTGAAATTGGATCGAAGAAACAATTCCATTTTTTAAATAATTTTTATTCAAATGTTTCCTCATTTTAATTTTGTTGCATTAATTTGTATGTAATTTTAAATGATAAGGTAGTATACGATTTATATACTTATTTTTATTAACTAAGAATTATTTAATTATGTTATATTATCTTGCATTTTTTCCTCCTTCATTTGTAAGCCTAAAATTTGTGTATTTTGTTTGATTGGCTGTTAATTTTTTTTTTTTTTTTTAGGGCTCTGAAAGGGTTGTATGGGAAATTCATCAAGTTAGCTTAAATAGGGTACCTGGCTATGGCTTTGGAATAGCTGTTAGTGGTGGTCGAGACAACCCTCATTTTACAAATGGAGATCCTTCCATTGCTATATCAGATGTACTCAAGGCTGGGCCTGCAGAGGGAAAACTACTGTAAGTTATTCAGAATATGTTTTTTATATTTTATCTCAAGTAAAATATTACTCATGTTAAATAACTAAATTATTCATATTAATTTCATTTTGGTTTTCTTTGAAATATTAATAATTCACTTATTATGCATATGATTATAATTTTTGTATAGTTTAGGTTAATTGTAAATTGTAATCTCTCGATTCATAACTAAAGTAATATATTCTTTTGTTTTCCAATTTTCCAATTACTTTATCTTTTTTTTTCCTTTCCTATTTTTTACCTTATTTAATTTGTTTTAAGGTTTCAAATGACTGGCACTGATTGAAACGGGGTTGAGACTATGTTCATATATTTTATGCCATCGCTCTTTCCATCAAATATGCAATTCTAGTTTCGTACGACTTTTCATTTTTAAGTTAGGTTGTTCACAGACACGCACAAACCATTTTGTGGGACTTAGTTACTTCAACTCAGGGGACCTCAAAACATTTATTTCAGTTGAAAAATCAGATTTGAAAATTTTCATGATCGCAATACTTTCCCTTATTTTATCTTACATATATAGGCAAGTGAAAGTAAAATATCTTCCAAATAGAACCATTTCTAGCAAAGTTGCAGCTTATTGAATTGGATAATGTGATTTCAAATGTACCTATTTTTTTTGTTCTGCGCTCCATGCTCCACATGCCCATTTTGTTCATCAATGACTTTGTACTCTAATCTGTTTTCTTTACATTCTAGATGGTTATTTGAATAATGATAATATTGTTTTAATGCCAAAACCTAAAGTATAAATGGCTTTAAATAAATATTAAATAACAATACAATTTTAAGACCAATGTAAGCATAGATGCATTATATTCTTACTTGATACATTTTACTTCTTACTTCTCTTGAAATTTCCTTATTAGAATTTAGAGCATTGAAAGAACTTGCCCTGGGGTGCCGACCTGGAGGGACGTTGGCGACGCAGATCATCAGGGATACTCACTACTTGTTAAGAATTACAAAAATATATATAAAAAATTTATTAAAATAATTAATTTTGGGTTAGTAATAAAGCAACTGTATTTGAGAAATAATGAATGATATACAATTCAAATATTACGTAATATAAATCAACTTAAGAAATAGATTTAATTTTTTTAGGGGAGAGATGACGTCATTGCCCGGAAGCGCCAAAAGTCTAAGGCCACTACTGCTGGATTAGTGAGATTGCACTGCTTTGAATTTATTTCAATAGATCAGTACTCAAATATGCTTTACATAAAATAAAAATTATAACACAAGTATATGTGGGTTGCAATAATAGTCAACATTACATTACAGGCAGCTGTAGTCATTAGTTTAATTTGATTTGATTACTTAATTCATAATATAGAAAAGCTTCTTTCTTTTTCTTATCTATGTCATAGCAGGGAAGTATACGAAAAAAAATAAACTTGAAACAAATGGAAAATGTACGAGAATTTTTCGGAAGAGAAACACTAGACACCTTGTTTTAGCAGCAAATAATTAATTATAAACTTCACTAACTTTCATATTATGTATTAAAACATTTGAAGTTTTAATTGTTCAGTTGAGAAGCAGTAGAGTATTTAAAATCCTAATTCACTGGTAAACACAGTGATTGATGAATAAGTAAATCAATTAAATGTAAAAAGACGAGTTTCTTGATTTGTAAAGTTTCACGTATTATTAACTGCAAAGTCTTTAAATTTACATGTTTAAAATTTAAAAATATAATTTACTATTGTTTCATTTTCATCTAATTTTAGAGTTAATGACAGAATCATGAGCGCAAATGGTGTCTCTCTTGAAGGAGTTGAATATGCTACTGCTGTTCAAGTCTTAAGAGACAGTGGTAATACAGTGCAACTTACTGTTAGGAGAAGAATTGTTTTGCCTACCTCACCAGAGCCACAAACTATAAGGGTCCAAATATCAAAAAGTAGAAAAAAAGATGGTATGTATTTTACGCATACTTTATGTATACAAAAATGTTATATATTTTTAATTACAGAGTTCATGAATGTCGGATTAGAATCATCAATATAATCTCTACAAATGAATAACTGATAAGCAAGAACTTTTTACTAAAATTTTAAGTTGCGCACTAACTCATGCCCAATTTTGCAGATTCTGTAAACTGAAGAGTTTTTTAATCTTTTATCAAAGTTATGCCTGTAGTAACCTATTATGCATTGTAATGTTTCCTCAAATCAAAAGTGTCTCCTTCTTTTCCTGCTTCTATAATGAAATAGACTTTATTTATAATGTATAAAGTTACTATAGACAAAATAATTTTTACTACAATATATATATGTGTGAATATAAAAAAAAAAAATCAAAATATTTGTTTTCAAAATTTGTTAACTTGCTGTTTTTTTTCTTCTTTCTTTTCTTGCAACAGTCTTCCCTTAAAGGTATGTTTAGACCAGGATACAAAATGTTGATAACTCATTGGTGGGTGTTTGATGTTGCTTGGAAACATGTTACTTGGATACAGATACTTGAATTTTTATTTTAATGTTAGTAAATATATGTAATACAGATGTTAGGTATGTATAAAAAAAATAAAATAAGATTATTAGTAGAAAGTAAGAGAGAAAAGAATGAGAAAAAGATAAATAAATGAATAAGAGAGAACTCATCGGGTGAGAGTAATTGTACGAACTTTGAATTTTTATTGTGCACTCGACCGATCCTTGGTAAGGAATCACCTAATACAACCCCTGCGGAAGAAGGATGCCAGTTTTACCTCTGCCAGAAGCCGGTTGTTCCTTAAGATCTCCGTAGTCTTGAATTTTTCTTGCTAGGTACATTAAATTATTTCTTCTATAGTCCTTTGCTCGCAACCAGCCTAACTCATTTATATATGGCGATATGTGGTCTTCTCTTTTTGAACAAAATATGAAGCGGACTGCGGTGTTGAGAGCCCTCTGTATTCTGGTATCTTCTTATTCTGATATGTCAATGCAGACAGAGTTGCAGTACCACACCAGGGGGAGGATTAGCAAAGATACAATTATCTTTTTTGACTTCTGTCGACAATAGTCCCTTCCACTTTGAGAGAGAATGCATAACGCTATAAATCCGGCTCACTGCGAGATCAGCATGATCATCATCACTCCAAGGATGCTCATTTTCCCAGATCGGAGTATGTCCTTCTCAGCTTTTGCAACAAGTTTAGGGCTCCCTATTAGCATCCAGCTGTATTTTTTATAATTTAAGTGGAGTCTCTTGAAGGAGCCCAGCACTGAAGTGAATTAATATCGTTATTAACCCACTGCATAGTCTCAACCACATCCTCAGGCAATGCAGAAGCACAGATAACTATGTCATCAGCAAACATGTGGATTTTATAGTATTTCAGAGTCATGACAACGTCGTTAATGTACCCAAAGAACAATAGGGGTCCAAGAGTGGAACCCTGTAGGACACCCGACCTGCACTCCAGCCGCCCGAACAATCGTTATGTGCTCTCACTTACTGGGTCCGTCCGATCAAATATGATCTTAAACATTGTAATACTTGCTCGGCTACCCCAAAGCCTCCAAATTTCCTTAGCAACATTTCATGGTCGACAAAGTCTAATGCCCTAGTGAGGTTGAGTGATACAAATACTGTAACCATTCGTCTGTCCATTGCTCTATGCACGTCAGTCAAAATTGTATGCAGTGCAGTGCATGTATTTCACCCTTGTCTGAACCTCTACTGGAATGGAGAGAATATTTCATTATCTTCAATAAGCCTTCTTAAGTCCCTCTCAACAATCCTTTTAAGTATTTTTGACACAACGGGCAATAGAATGATTAATCGGTAACCCGAAGGCTTTAATTTTTTAGGGATAGGTCTGAGTATCAATTGTCTCCACGCTTCAGGGAACTTGCTCTGCTGCAAAGATGCATTTATATTATCGACAAGGACATTGGTGGATGGCCCCCACCTTCTTGATCATCTTCCTTGAGAACCCATTTACTCCAGCTGCACCCGACCTCACCTGACTGATACTCCAGACAACATCATCCTCATTGATTTCATAAAAAATTAGGCCATCCACATAATCATTTTTTGGCACAAAATATTTGACCACACTACCAAGGCCCAAGGGTGGGATGCTAAAAATCAATTGAATTCATCGAGGCCACACAACACATCTCCATTTATTCTCCTGACATCAATGGCTCGATTGTTTCTTAATTCTCTCCATACTTCATTGCAGGCGCATTTACTAAGACTTTAGAAAATTTAAATAGATTCAAGAGAATTAAATCATGAGTTTAGGATTTATCCTGTAAAACATTAAGAAGTCAATATTTCATGAGGATATTTCCATAAGGATGGATGTAAAAATATTATATGAGATATTTTTTGTACAATTTGGGTACATATATTCTTGTTAGAATATGTGATATATGAGATAGGTTATTTGATTTTAGATAGAGAATAAATTTTGAGAAGAATCTATTAAAATAAGGCATTATACATAAAGCAGTAAATTAAAAATGGGTACTTATCCATATAAACGAAAGCTAGGTATTATGAATGTTCTTTAAAAAGTATAATGAGTATTTTAAGAGAATATAGCAAATCTACGAGTTAATTTTTGACGAAGGAGTCAGAGAGAAGATTGGTGGTTGATCACTCATTCAGTAATATTAAAAATTAATCATTGATAAAATAATAACATTAGCACAGGCTTATATCTGTATTTACTGAAAGGTAATTTATATAAATTTAATAAGTCAGACTTGAAATTAATTACCAATTTACTTCATAAGAATCTCAAACTTAGCTTATCCATTCCTCCCATTATATTGTCACCATTCAAATATAAATAATAAGATAACGTTAATATAAATAAGTAACAACTCACCAGGAAATAGAAATTCAGTGTTCAATTATAATTTGAAAAAATCCAACCACACAACCTTATGCCTCCAAAATGCAGGCAAACAATAAAAAAAAAAAAAAAAATTAAGGTTTCACCAATGCAGGCATCATCAGGACAAAAGAGAAAAGCAAAATTGAAAATCACGTCTCTCCATGACACCCAATCAATTTGCTTTTCTCTTCTGTCCTGATGATGTGTGAATTGGCAAAACACTGACGTTTTATTTATTCTTTGGCTGAATTTTGGAGACATAAGGCTGTGTGTTTAAATTTTCCATTACCACCTTATGAGATAATTAAATATTATTACAAACAATTTTTTTTTCCTTTATTCATAAAGAAATATATAAATTTTATATTGTAGTTCTTGTCTTTGAATTCTTAAAATTTTCTCTGTAATTTTTGGAAATAATAATTTTAAATTATACACCTTCATAAAATTTTATCTTTTATTTTAACTAAATTTTTAAAAAGTAAATTAATGAGAAAAAAAAATAACATTCTTCTTTGGTATCAAAAGCTTCAAAAATATATTTTTATTGGTAGGATTATTAAAAAAGTTTTGTTTAATCTATATATTTATTCCTAACAACATACATTTGTTTGGAAAACAACTTTTGCTGCACTGATCATGTATGTATATTTATGCAATTCCTAAGAGGGTTATGTCAAAAACCTTACATGAATGTTAATGGTTGGCAGATCAAGATTAAGATGGTCAAGTTGTGGAGCAAAAGATGCCTGGAGAGTAAGAGAAAATTGAATGACGATAGGCAGCAACAGAAACTCCTTGCTATTAGTGAGAGAGGAAGCCATGACTCACCTGCAAGCAATTCCTGCCTTAGTGTGTTGACCTGGAGTGGATTCCCTTGCACTTGTTAGGAATGGAAAAAAAAAATATGCGTATGAGAATAATTTTTCTTAAGCTATTAATAAAGTAACTATATTACAGACATATTGAATGGAATAAGATTCATATATTATTTGTATGTTGTATATATAAAACGTGTAATTATAAAATAGCTTAAGAAAAATTATAATTTCTTTGGGGGAAATGTCATCATTGGCCGGGGGCACCAAATGTCTAAGGCCGGCACTGCTTGGGCATTGTAGTGCTGTTGTAATAATTAAAATATTTCTAAATGAAATCAGTTATAAAATTTACTATTGACTTTGTAAAAGCCCACAATTATGATTCATCTGGTTAGTAAAGTCTAAATATACAGTCCATCATTCACTGTTAATTATCTGCTGAAATAAAAGAGTAGAGCAATATTTGTAATCATATCCTGATTTTATTAACTGGTCTATTTAATCTTTATTCACTTAGCTTTCCAGACCATTGTTTTTTTAAAAGAAACTTTCAGGGATTAAAAAATCAAACTGCGCATATCTTAATAATGTTCAAAGAGTTATTTAAAGAAACAAATAAGGATGTTAAAACATTCCAATTTAAGAATAAATCCTATCTATTCATTTGTATGAATATATTATGTATTACGCTGATTGTAAATATTAATGCAAACATGTTTTTATTCTATCTGAATTCTGTTTTAAACAATAATAATTAAAAATATATTATTTTCTTATTTAAATCTATTATTTAGAAGGACATTACAATATTTTTTTTGTTTTAGATTTTGGGATCATTTTGGGATCCAGGCTATATGTCAAAGATGCTGGAACAAAACTGGATGGAAATACATTACAAGAGGGTGATGTTCTTTTAAAAATAAATAATCATTCAACTGATGGCATGACTTTAAAAGAGGCCAAAAAAGTAATTGATAATTGTAAAGAAAAACTTAATCTTTTAATAAGGAGGGAATGGCCAAAAACTAGTTACCCAGCTGAATCAACAGCATTACAAGCAAAAGGTTTTGTAATATTATATTTTATTATTTCACTGTTACACCAACTCAAGCTCTCATTGATAAATACACACACACAAACACACACACACACACACACACAATGTTTTTGGTGACAAAAAACAATGTATGAAAGAAGTTGAGTAAGATTAGGGCATTACTCAGTCGTTATTTATATATATATTAGCACCTCTCACATCAACTTATTAAATAAAGACTCACTCACACTCAGGGAATTTTCCGAAAATTTATTGCTAACAAAACATTCACGCTTCCAATCATGTTGAGCAGGGTGCCTTTAGCGGCATTTATTTGAATGTCTGGATAATCCTATAGAATCCAAGTCTTGCAAATTTCTTCCAGCATTTTTCACCCATTAGAGATCTGGATGCTCCCAAATCCAATAGGCCCATTTCAATTCTTCCCAGGATATTTACTTTTAGAAATGGTCGTCGATCTAACTCGTTTGTTGCATGTTTCAGAATTTTCTACTTTTTTCCTTCAAATACTTCTTTTACTATTGTCAACCATTCCTCCCACTCAGCTTTGGTTGTGGATTTAGGGATACGTCCAGGATCCCATCCACTTAGACCTGGCCCCATCGATCGTTTCCCTGCTTGTTCTTTATACAACGTTCACAAGTTTTTCTTTCAACACCTTTCCAACCACCACCCTCGCAAAGTTTTGTTTTCTTCGACGGGCATGTTTTAAAAGAATGTCTACTTCCTCCGTAGTTTCAACATTGAAAAGAATAATTGGGTTTAGCAACCTCTTCCCTGCATTCCTTTATTGTTTCTATTGCGTTAACGTGATTGGTTAATTTCCTTTGCGGCGGCTGATAGGCCAAATCTGGTTCAAGTAATCCTTTACTTGGAGGAGGAGATCGATACATGCTTACCCTCCACCTAACCTCTTCTAACTGTCTCCTGAGAGTTATCAAGGTCTTCAAAGTGGTTACTTGGTGTAGTGCAAGTCGGTCCAAATAGTAGGGATCAATATTCTTTTTGATTATCCTCAACATTTCTTCTTCAGAAGGGACAGTAGATAATCTGTTAAAATAATTCTTCATAACTGCCACATATGCAACAATTGATTCTGTAGGTCCTTGGGTTTTTTTCTTTATTTCATCCCATAATCCATCTTCATAGTCCAACGGTGTATATTCTGCTTTCAACTCCGAGACAAGTTCAGACCACATTGTAACTTCTCTCCTAATTGATCGAAACCAAATTAGTGCTGGACCTTTAAACAAATCGTATGGCGCTATGAAAATATCTTCTCCCGGGGTATTCCTAGCTAGTCTTAAATCTTCAACCATTTCAAGAATAGCATGCATACTTAAACCCTTTCCATCTCCCGTGAAGGTAATTCCCCAATCTCTCATGAGAATTCGAGTCTTCTGTATCACATACGTAGCCCCACCTATGCCTACATCCTCAGGAACGGCTTTTGTATGTCTTTGAATATTTTCGATGGATTCATTATTTATCCCTTTTGCTATATTCTGTTGCATGCCATCAAGATTCTGTACTTCATCATTCGTGTTCTGTTCTTCTAATTTCTTTTCAAATTCTTCAAAGAGATCTAGACACTTTAAAACAGCTTCCGATTTTTTTCCTTTTTCAGAAGCATCTGTGGATGTGATTCTGTTCAGTTTATTAATTAGATGTTACAATCCGGTGTCGTTCTTATCAATTTCCCCAGCGGAACTAGTGGGTGATATAGAAAATATTTTTTTCTCGATTACTGCAAGTTTTTCCTCGCAAACCAGTAATTCAGAAGCGGCAGAAAGTTCTATGACAGGGGGGACATATTTTCCTTTAGTCTCTAATTTCAAAATAGTTCATAATTTTTTCCTCATTTTGTCCTCTATATTTATTCCGGTAATTCCACGAATCATTTATTCATACTCCAGCTCCTCTTTGAATAACCTATCGACATTCATTTTAATCCGATATAGATTTTTCTTAAAAAAAAATTAATATAAAAATTTCTGAAATTAAAATTTTTTTTTTTAAATACCCATTTATATCCACTTTACTTACTCAAGTCCCTGTTTAGGGGGGCCATTTTGTTACAGTCTTTAATTTAATTTATTATTAAACAATAAAATTGTTTCCGCAACAAACTTACCTGATGCTCAGTCGAGAGGGTAGGGTTCGCAAAAAAAAAAGTCAAGAGTTAATTAAATATTACTAACTATCTAACAGGAGCCACGCTATTTGATTGGTTAAATTTGGAAAATAATAAAAACCATAAAAATAAATAAATTTAATTAAAAAAAAAAAAAATTTGGACGCGGAGTAAGCTACGAACTCGAAACCTATGGGTTTAAAAACATATGTTAATTAAGATCATAACCTATTGAACCTTCTTACTCGGTTAATATTCATATTCCCAAATCACCCGAATAGGGGTTTACAATACCTTATTAAACCTTAAAAAAACAATATAATATATACATAAAACGTGAAAACAAACTGAAGAAAATAAAACTGGCTATTATTAATACTAATGATGAATTTACTAATTTCTATTGATTTAAATAAGTGTTGAAGAAAATGAAAATTATGAACAAGAAATTAGATTTATAAGAAAACAAAGAAAATACAATTAACTTTAATAAAAAAAAAAAAAGAATATAAAATTATTATAGAACTAAATATTAACTTAAACTATACAATAATAATAATAAAAGGCTTAGCGAACCCGAAGGTTCGATGCCGACACCACTAATCGCTTATTACACACCTCCCTCCGCTGTTCGCCGTCCAAACTCAGTCCCTTCAGATCGGCTTTAATGCAATCTTCCCACCTTCGCTTCGGTCTACTTCTCGGACGCTTATCATTCGGCGCAGCAAATATTAACCTTTTAGGAATTCTCTCATTACCAAGCCCAACAATTTTACAAGCCCATTTGATTCGCCGTGATGAAATTACCTCAATTATATTACCCGGATACAGTTCACGCAATTCGGTGTTGTGTAACCATCTGAACTCCCCGGTTAACTCATCCTTCTTCGGTCCGAATATTCTACGCAATACTTTATTTTCAAAAACCTTAAGACACTGCTCATCCCTTAATGTAAGCGGCCAAGTTTCACATCCATAAAGAACTGTAGGCAAGATAATTGTTTTATAGATTCTAATTTTTAAGTTCTGGGACAAGAGGCGCGAACTAAGTAGTTTTGTCACAGAAAAATAACAAGCATTTCCCGCCTTCAGTCTAACCTTAATCTCTTCTTCAATTTCGTTTTTTTCTAGTTATTGTAGAACCTAGATACCTAAATTTATCTACCTGTTCAAACATATTACCATCTATATCAATATCACCAGTACTATCGCCATTTTTGCAGCTAACTATATATTTTGTTTTATCCACGTTTATTTCGAGTCCTAGTTCTTTACCGGCTTTCATTAACGTTGTCGTATTTAGTTTTATAGTTTCAACGTCTTCGCTTAACAGTACCAGATCATCAGCATAGCCCAGCACGGATGTTGTCCCACCCAGATCCAACCCTTTCTCGGTACGCATTACCTCCCTAATGGCATGTTCTAATGCCAAATTGAACAGGAGAGGGGAAAGGGAATCCTCCTGTTTTAAACCCGAACGAACCTCAAATTTTTCGGACAGATTATTACCGATTCTAACTTTATTGAGTGTCTCCGTCAAGCACATCCTGACTAGATTAGTTTTTTTGGAATCCCCTGCTCGATTAGAATATTATACAGTTTCTGGCGGTCAATAGAATCGTAAGTCTTTTTAAAATCTATATACAGCTGATGAACAATACCGTTATACTCCAATTTTTTCTCTAATATTTGCCGTAAAGAAAATATTTGATCAATAGTCGAACGATTCCGACTAAATCCGCATTGGTAGTCTCCGATAATTTCCTCGGCATATTCCGTGATTCGACTGGTTAAGATTAAAGTGAATATTTTGTAACATACTGGAAGGAGTGAAATTCCTGGATAGTTATTACAATCCGTCCTCGGGCCCTTTTTGTGAATCAGAATAAGAATAGATTCTTTCCATTCTTCAGGTAATTTCTCGTTCTCCCAGATCTCTTTAACCAACAAATGAATTTTGGAAACTCCAACTTCCCCGCATGCCTTAATTAGTTCAGTAGGAATATTATCGGTTCCCGTTGCTTTATAAGATTTTAATTTTCCGATAGCTACTTCTAGTTCCTCTTTACTTGGTCCTTCTATCAACGGTTCAGCACTCTGGTACTCAGAAGGATGACAGAGATCATAATTTCCCGTATTTAAAATATTGTCAAAGTGGTCCTTAAACTTATTCAATATGTCAACCGGATGGGTCAGAATATTGTTATTATCATTGTCGTTAGGGGCCCTACACATTTACGTGATCTGTTTATACCTTTGTACGTGTCTCTTATGTTATTTTCGATTCTATTAGTTTCTATTTCAATTATTTTATTTTTAAGTTACTTCCTTTTTTTATTTTTGAGCAATTTTGTCGTTTCGTTCTTTGAGGTTCGGAAGTATTCCAGATTGTCTTCGCTAGGATTATTTAGAGCTTATAATTTAGCGGCTTTTCTTTATACAATAAACTAATCACAAATATTAAAAAAAAAAAAATAGATAGGAAATAAAAACTTATATATACATATTTACAAAATCTCACTGGTTGAACTCTGTCCAATTGGTATGTTTGGTAATCTGAGGAAGTGGGAACATATTCCGGCTAATGTCGTCAGGATCTCCCCAGTCTACCTCCTCAAGCTGTGAAAATGTTCATTCAGTTACGTTTAAAATCAAGCGGCAATCCTCGCTGATAATCACAGGTTCATGGATAGGAAAAGAAAATCCGGTGTACACCGTAACACTAAAGTATTTCAGGCACAAAAATCCTTAGCGTGCCTCTACACTTGCGAAGTTCCGCCATCTCTCTCTAAACTGTCTTTTGTTTTTCCTCCCAATCATCTGTTGGTTATTCCAATCCAAAATAAAATGAATACTTAAAACTAAGACTTATTATAAACTAATACTAAATACTTAATTTTATATTTAACCCTCTTCAAGTTAAAAAAAAAACTAATAATTATTTTACGAACTAATTTTTTTTTGTATTTTACTTTTTCGTCACAAATGGAACAAAAAAAACAACATAAATATACATTAATAATAATAATACGGCTTAGCAGACCCAAAGGTTCGATGCCGACACCACCATTCGCTGACTACACACCTCCCTCCACCAATTAAATCATATATACATATATAAATATTTAATTTAATTTGTGTATTAAAATTATTCTTTTTTTTCTCAAAATTTTTTTTATTGCAGTTTAATCATTATTATTTATGTAAAACCATATCATTCAGTGAGTGATCATTATTTTTAATCAAATCAATAAACATCAAAGATAAATTTAAATTTTTATTTATAAATCAGGCATGATTTTTTGGAAAAAATAATCATCGATTTCAAACCCTGCTGTCTTTATGAATTATTGACCGAAATTAGTTGACTGTTTTACATATCATGGGTGTTAAATAGTCAGGGCGCAGTCAATGTGAATATTTTTATTTGTGCCAATGTTTCAACCCAAGCATGTGTGTCATCATCAGGGCATGTTGCGAGCACTGAGTTATTCAAGTACTGCTATTACTTGAAACTAATATAGTCATTGCCAGTACTCCTGTACTTGAATAACTTCAGTGCTCGAAACATGCCCTGATGATGACCCACATGCTTGCGTTGATGACCAACGTTGAAACGTTGGCACAAATAAAAATATTCACAATAACTGCATTCTGACTATTTATCACCCCTGCTATCTTTACATAATTTTTGTTATGCTATATTCATGATAAAGTGAAAAAAACATCCTTTTTGTGGTGTTATTTATGACTTAAAATCCGGACATCTTTTCCCTCATTATACACACAGTTAACTATTATATATCCAATTAAATAAATTATGTTGTATGTGTAAAAGTGTTTTATTTTTCCTGTTTAAATATTTAATTTTTAAAGTTTAAAAACAAAATTGAAATCTTTTTAGTTTTTATTATTATTATTATTATACAACTACCATTGAAAATATATTTTAAAAATTTTTTAGATGGAAGCTATGTAGAAAATGTAAATAACTATTCATCCCAAAATGTTTATGTTCAGCCCCCTACAAGGCTACAAATAGATGACAAGAATAATTTAGCACCACGTGGAAGATCAAGAGGTCCACTCTTAGATTCTAGTTCATTAGGACAAGTTGACAGACCAACCACACCTCTTAACCATGGTCATTTAAGAAGTCGAAGCGGAATTGAAGAATTACCTGATCCCCCAAGACCTCCTCCTCCAAGATGTCAAGGTTTATATTATTTGTTAATTTATCATTTTATATTTTGCAAATATAAGTTTAGTTTTATGAAAGAATCATTAGTTTAGCTGAAAATATTTATTGTAAACTAATGCAGTTGAGCAATATCCTTATGTTTTAGATTACTACAGCAGCTCAAGACAGCTATATGAGGAAGAATCCTTGCACCTCAGAAAACAACCCATGTAAGATATTTCTCATCTCTTTTACTTACAGTTCGTTAAAAAAAAAATTGTAATAAGAACAAAAATAATTCTCAATTAGTTTTTAAGTAATATCAACAATGGAAGGGTTAGAAGACCTGCAAAATGGGTCGAAACGTCATCAAAAATTAAATACTTACTATCTGTTTAATTTATTATTTATTTGACCGCACCCCCCGATTAACTCCTTCTCATATAAATATATAAGTTTCTTCAATATTGGTGTCCATTGTTGGATTATTCAAGGTATTTTAAATGAATATACTATCGATTTCATGATTCTGAGATTTATTATAGCTGTTTGAATATTCTGAATATTTATATAGATTATTAGTCTACCAAGAACAGTTTTAATGAAAATACTATCAAATTTAAATTTCTACACCCAGCTATGAATTTCTAATCTTTCGGATATTCTCAATATTGAGGTCAACTATATATTTTTTTTTCCCAGTCGCAAAAAATGCACTGCAGCCTATAGCAGGTCTACTGTTCTTTTTCTCAACTCAATGCTGTTATTTTTTAGAACAATATTAAAATGGTACTTCTTTTTAAAAAAATTACATTTTTATTAGTCAATTTTTAAATAAAACTTTAATATGTATTTAAAACTCCAAAAGTAGAGGTATGAACTTTAGATCTAGACATAGATCCCAAGAACATTCTAAATGTTTAGAACGAATGAAGACGACTCTCAGTAACACCTTGATACCACCTTTTCGTGCAGGATAAGAGGACTGGACAGCAATATTTAGTGGACATGGTAGCTGCGATTTTGACTGTACCTCCCAATCCTCGTCTTCACAAAGTCCAAACCAATTACAATTTAGTCGCAGCCAACAATAGCTTCATACATACTTATGGTGAAAAGCACATTCAGTGCTCGAAACACACCCTGATGATAAACCACATGCTTAGGCTGAAACTTCAGCACCAATAAGAACCTTAAAAATGACTATTTATCACCCATTGCATCAGGATTTGAATTTCAAAGGAATTAAAATCCTGAAAAATCTCAAATCAAGGGTTTACAATGATATGATAAAGCCAGTTCTAATATATGGCTGCTAGACTTGGACACCAGTGCCTTAGAAAAAAGTATTGAAAGATTTGAGGAAAAGATCCTTCACATGGTAACTGGAGTGATCTGGGATCAGAGTACTAATACATAGAGGAGAAAGACCAATAAAGAGCTGCTTACGGAAACTGGTTAATCAATATCTCATGATATGAAGGCAAGGAGGTTAAGATGGGTAGCGCATGAAGTTCGAAGCAATCCATCTAGAAGCTTCTACATGACAATGAATGCCTTGATAGGGCAAAAGACCACATGCAATAGAGCTGCATGCAAATAACTGGAAAGGAATAGTCCAAGATAAGCAGAAATGGAATAGGCTTGTTAAGACATCAAAAGATCTACAAGGTCTGTAATGCCAACAGAAAAACAAACAAACTTATTTACATGTTTAATGTAAAGGTGTATGGAATTAATTTTTACCAAAACCATGCAATCAAGGGATAAACAGTAGAGCCCTTATTAACGTATTTTCATAAAATGATTGAACTGTCACTTATACCCCTTAGGTACTCTGGCCCTCATATACAATTCTATATAGAAATAGGAAATTGTGGGTTTATTTTTATATAAACTTTTGAAAATTATAATAAATCTTTATGATTTTCATCTTTCATTTGGTTATTCATTTTTTAATTTATATTATATAGAAATGAGATACTAAAAATGTTTTTTTAAAGTTAATTAATTAATAATTAATAAATAAAACTCTATTCCACAAAAATATGAAGCAATAAAACTTTTTAATAAAAATTCAAATAAATAAAAATGTGATGTAACTTTATTAAGGTTTTTACTGTTCATAAATGATTTTATTGCATTATATCTTTTTGCGATAAAAAAAATCCTAATTATTAATTAATTATTTTTTAAATATTAAATGTTTGTGTATTAATCAATTGCTAAAGAATTGTTTAAATTTTAGGCCTGAACCACGACTTATTACCTTCTTGAAAGAAGGATCTGTTGGGATACGACTAACTGGTGGAAATGAAGTGGGTATATTTGTTACAGCTGTTCAGCCAGGAAGCCCAGCGTCTCTTCAAGGGTTACAACCTGGTGATAAAATTCTCAAAGTAATTTTGTTATATATAATGTTCTGTCTCGTTATCCGTGTACGTGTGTGAGTGTGTGTAAAAATATGATTAATGTCATCATCAATATTGAGGATATCAGAAAAGTTATAATAATCAATATCTGAGAATGGAAACTTCAATTTGATAGTACTTTATAAAAAGGGTTTTCCATAACCTAATAATGAAATGAAATAAAAAAATAGTTTTATTCTGGAAATAAAGTCCCCTAAAAATAATAACAGCATTCAGAAATGATGCACGTTAGTCCAGCATTAATAAATACAAAACAGCACTTGTTAATTAATTGTTCATTATATTTGTAATCACAGAAACAAGTAATTTCTCATGGCTGTGGAAGTTTCAATATGGTTTTGTGTGTGTGTGGGTGTGTGTGAGTGTGAGAGCATGATCATATGAGCAGAAGAGGAAATTTTTATAAAACTCATAATAACTTGTGAAATGGATAAAATTAATTTATTAAGACATCAAAATGTAAACAACTAAGTTACCAGATTTTTTCTTTCAAAGAGATAATGTAAGTAAAAAGTATTCTTTAAATGATATGTATTTATGTCGTTAATATATTTTAAAAACCTATTTGTTGGTTTTTAATATAATTTTTAGTGAAATGTGGAAATGCCTAAGTCCACTTTTTTAAAGTAAAATCCTAAATACTGGTTTTTATATGAATTATTAAAATTTATTACTTCCATCTATAGGTTAATGATATGGATCTGAAAGGAATTACCAGAGAAGAAGCAGTACTACTTTTATTAAGTTTACAGGACCAGATTCAGTTGGTAGTACAACATAGGAGAGATGAATATGACCATGTCATGAGCAGTCAACGTGGAGATTCTTTTCACATCAAGTAAGAATAACATTGTATCTTTTTTCACATTATTGCAGTAGTAGAATTAATTATAAGTTATTCACATTAAACCAAGAATCGAATTGATTTATTAATTTATAGATTTATTTCTACAATAAGAAATTGCAATGTTTTTTGACGATTTGAAGTAAAAAAATGATCAACAGTTCAATCGGTACATTTAATAGATTAAGTTTATTTATTTTGCCAACAAGTTCTAATAAATTTAAAACTTCGGAATATTCTTAAAGAACAAAAATTCAAATGAACATACCATACTATAATAGCATAATTATTATATAAGGCAATTTATATCACAATGAACGTTGTACATTTATAAACCTTTATCACTAAAATCCATGAAGGGTCATGGTTTCAGTTTCTTTAGTTACTTGATCAATAGTTATACTAATAAGGGAAAGTTATGGACATGCAGTCACTGATGTTAATGAAAAATTTTTTGGTGATACTAGATTGAAAAATATTTGACCCATGTATGAGGTTTCTTGTTAATCCATCCTGGGAGGCTAGAAAAGAATATTATATAAAATTTTAACATTTTATTATATTATTGTTTTCTGTCTTTGCACTGGATGGATTTTTAGGTTATAATATATCAATCATAATAAGCAAAATATTTCTATTTTTAAATTTCAATGAGTTTCTTAATATTTTGTCAGATAAAATATCTATAATGAAGCTATAAACACAGATGGATCTCATAACAACTATTAATAGAAGGAGAATAGAAAGCATAGAATAGAAAAAGAATATCAACTTAATTTATCTTTTAAAAAATATTTATAGGATCTGGATGTGTATATTGTGTATAATATGTACAATACAGGCTTTATTCTTATTAAACCTTTGTATATTATTGTTCATATACAATATAAAATTGAGATGGTCTTGAGTGGCATTCATAAAAAGACTGAAATAGTGAAAAAACTATTTTTATTTCAAGCCAACGTTTATACTACTTTATTTCCGAACTAATACGTACATCCAAAAACGTTATTTTACTTCTAAACTAATTATGTAGTTTTAATTCAAATTGAAAATATTCAATATTCAAATTGAATATGGAATATTTTGGTGAATATTTAAAGTATTAGGGTACTGAGTATGTTGAGTATTAGGGTGAATATATTGAGTAATTGGTAGGAATAAATTTGATTTTCCAGTTGATTGTTTTAATGGAATTGGAAATAAGCTATACAAACATTATGGCTATTTGAAAACCGAGGGAAATGATTGAATGCAAAAAAATTAGAATTATTTTAATAGGTAAAATGCCAAAGCTGCTCTAGAATGATGCCAGTTTAGCTAAGCAAGTCTTAAAAATGCATTCATTTTAAAGAATAACAAAATGATAATGGAAAACAAAATAATAATAGTAGATTGACATTCCTTGAAAGATTTATTAGGATTATTGAAAGGTTATAGAAGGAAGAAGTCAGATTTGCATTAATACTGCATCAGGTACAAAGTAATAGTAAGGTAATGACAAACTACTGATCCATTTGTACCAGATACAAAAAAGTAGCAGTATTAGTTATATCTAGATACAAAAAATCTTGTTTCAACCCATACCTAGTCAGGATCCATGTTTCACCCACATAAGTGACCATCAGTCTCAAGATTTTATTATAAACAAGTAGCCTTCCGTGACAGGTTTCGAAAATGTAATGTTCTCCGTAATGCAAAAAGACAAATTATACAATCAGCATCTATCAGTGGCTTTCTATTACACCCAATTGATTTTTCACAGAGCAAACAGAAGATTACTTTCCTATCAAATTTCAACTCAGGATAATTTTATATCCAGGTTTTAATTTTTGACGGAAGACTAGAACCTGCTTTTGGCATTCTTCATTTTTTTTTTTTTAATAATAATGAAATTACTACAATTCACTTCAAAACCAGAAGGGATACTGAAGGGCTGAAGAATGAGTGAAAATTCAAGTCCAAGCAATAATAATAAATGTCAACAAAAAGTTTATTCTGGGAAGGCGTTTTTTTTATTGTTATCCATTATTTTAGGCAAGTTATATTCCAAGAATATTTAGCACTTCTTCATTGTGTAACCTTATTAATTATAATTAAATATTAATATGAACTAGATAGTAAAATAAAAATGTAAATAATTACACAAACACTTATAATGAACCATCTCAATCTACCACAAAAATGTGTAATTTGATGGAACGAAAATCAAAATCATGCAATTCAGGCCAAATACAGCAAAACATGCAATATTATTCTACAGATCATGAAATAAATAGATAGTTGGGTTTGAATTTTTCACATGCAAGCGAATAAAATGTGTAATAACATAAAAATCCGGTCTCTGACTTAAGCTAAATAGTTAAGGAGTATAATTCTACCCCACTCTGACATATATGTATGTCTTAAACACATTTATAAAATGATAAATTTGAATTTTATTAATTGTTTTTAAAAATAAAAATATATTTATTTACATTTTTAAATTTCAGGGCTCATTTTAACTATGAACAACCAAATAAAGGTGAAATGAGTTTCCGAAAAGGAGACATATTTCATGTGGTTGATACATTACATAATGGTGTAGTTGGCTCTTGGCAAGTTTATAGGATAGGTAATTTTTAATTTTTACTTTGATATCTTGTTTAACTATGTATAAAATAAGTTATGACTCAATTTCATAATACCCATAGGTCGAAATAACCAAGAGGTGCAAAAAGGTATTATACCAAATAAAGCTAGAGCTGAAGAATTAGCCACTGCTGAATTTAATGCTAGTAAAAAGGAGGCTACAAGTTCTGAAAGTAGAGGAAGCTTTTTTAGAAGACGACGCAATAGTCATCGAAGATCCAAATCTCTTAGTAAAGTAAGTTTTAAAATTCATGGAAACTTCTATCATCTTATTTGAATAGAAAAATAAACTTTATTCTGAAACAAAGTCCCCTCAATGTTGGAACTCACTATTTGTAGTTGTAATGTGAGAGAAGAAAAACAATAATAAAAAAATATTCATATACATAGAAAGAAAAAACAAAACCTGGAGAAAATAAAAAAAATAACTAAAGTAAGAAAAGAAAAAACATTGATTTTTTATGTTAAAAAATATTAACAATAGACTAACTTAATAAAAATTCTAACAGTCTATTCAATCATTTAAAAATAATCTGTAAATACTAAAAAAATAGAATGTAGACATGACAGGACCCCAGAAAGTGTTCTGTTGACAATAGTTCCTCTTGTCTGCCTTCTGAGGCAGACAAGAGGAACTACATACCAAACCATCTTTCTGTCGCAACCCCTCGTTGGCCTGAAACTTGCTTGTACACCTTGTATTCTAATGATATTCCTCACATCATGCATGGTGATCTTAACAAGACAGATAAGCTTCCTGGAAATGCCAAATTCTTCAAGTGCCCTGTAAATTTTGGAGCAATTGATGCTATTATACGCATTCTTAAAATCTACGAAAACATGGTAGATTGTCATATTATGTTCAATCCACCTCTCCAAGATATTCCTTAGGGAAAAGATCTGGTCCACTGTGGATTTCCCACTGCTAAAGCCAGTCTGTTACTTTCCTGCTATTTGTTCGGTATAGGGACACAATCGATTGAAGAGAATTCCGGAAATAGTTTTGTATGCTGTTGGTAAGAAAGATATTCCTCTATCATTTTTGCAATCAAGCTTATCACCCTTTTTGTAGATTGGACAAATTATTCCCTTTTTCCCCTGTGCCATCTTTTCATCAACCCAAATTTGGATCATCAAAGTATGAAGGTCCTTATGGAAGTTTTCACCTCTGTATTTTAGGAGCTCTACTGTAAGGCCATCCAAACCCGGAATTTTATTATTTTTCATTCTGTGGATCACTTCCATAACGTCTTTGAAGTCCGGAGGGGGTTTATTCTCTTCCTCTGTGTTCTCATTTCGATTTTCATGTCTGGCAACTTCTTCTGCATCTTCCACTGTTTAATCATTTAGTAGAGCTTCAAATGATTCACCCATCTTTGGAGAATTTCTTTTTTCTTTGTGTGCAGCGAACCATCCTCGCTTTTGCATGGAATAGAAGTTGGTTTGAAATCAGCTCTTTCCTGATTGACCGTTCGATAAAATAGTCTGCTGTCATTTACTTTTTGTAGTTCCTCGATTTCTTCCAATTTTATCCTTTCCCATGTTTTCTTCTTTTTTCTATAATGTTTTTCCTCCACTTGGCAGAAATTCCTATATTCTTCTGATGCTATCTGTGTATATCTGCTGTGCACCATTGATTTTTAAGCTTGGTTTTTTGCATCTGTCGCTGCATGGCATTCTGAATCAAATCACTCTTCTCTAGAATTTCTCTATTCGTTTGCCAACTCTTCTTCTGCAGCCATCATTATAGCTTCTTTCAGAATCCTCCATTCATCTTCTGATTCAGGATCATTGCCCATTTCTTTCATTATATTTCTTTCATTCATTTCTTCATCAAATGGCTGTACTGCTCTTCATATCTTTGGCGAGTTTCAGGATTCTTCAATTTGCTTGCATTGATTTTTTTTACTTGCTTTCCTCCTCACAGTGTGGCTATCAGAGATTCTAGCTTGTACTCTGGATTTTACTAAGTAATGATCCGAATCCATGTTAGCACCATGAAAGGTTCCGCTGCTGAAGAGGTTGGATTTGTGGCGAGACGATATGAGCAGATGGTCAATTTGATTGAATGTTTTACCATCCGGAGACTTCCAATGTTTTTGTGGATCCTTTTACCAGGGAATTAGGTATTCCCAATAACCAAATCCCTTGAGAAGACAAAGTTGATTAACCTCTCTTTTTTTTTGTTGCTTTTATCATGGATGCTTCATTTCCCAATCGTAGGGCGATATATTTCTTCCTGGCCAACCTTGGTGGAGCATGATTTTTACATCTCTTCAAGGGTACCTGTCGAGCTCTCTTTCCAATGCATTGTAGAAATCTTTCCTTTTCCTTCTCGGGAGATTCTTCTGTGGGAGTGTGACAATTAATCAGACTGATATTATGGAAGAGCCTGTATTTTTTTATCTAATACAGTTGTAAATTTCAATAAGAACCTATCATCCTACATTTTAAGAATGTAGACATTTAAAGTATTAATTAATTTTTAAAATAAAATATATTATCTTCAACCTTTTCTTCAACTACAGTTGTAAGTTTTTCTGAGTAAATAGTTTTGACAATGTAACTAAATCTTATATTGTCAACTAGCATGGTGCAGAGATTAGCTTAGCAAAAACCCATACCATTTACCTCTAGGTTTAAATTAATCAAATTTAGGGTCCTTAGTTTTTATATTGCATCATGATACGAACATTGGTTGATAACATTTTGTCATCTTACTTCTTGTTCGAAATATTGGTGATAGAATAGAATAGAATAGAATAGAAAATAGAACTTTATTCTGGGACTAGGTCCCCTTAGAATAACAAAGATGAATTAATACAAAATAAAATACCAATCTGGCCAAAAACTAACTTAAAAAAATTCTAACGTAATATACATTATTTAAAAAGTAGTATGTAACCACTAAGAAATAAACAAAAAAAAAAAATATACATATATAAACACACGCACATATATATACATACACACACATAAACATATATATACATACATGCACATACATACATATATAAATGAACATACAATCTTCTCCAAATTTACTTATTATTACGATAAAAAAAAAAAGAAAAAAAAAAAGACAGAAAAGAAACTACATATCTTTATATATACATAACTGCACAATTTATAAATAATAGCTATCTAATAGAAACATAATTTAGTACAAAATGTAATAATATTTACAGTGATTCATAAAATAATAAGCAAACACTAAGATAAAATAAAATCTCAGGAATAATTGTGGTATAAAGGTAAAAAAGGAACTATATATACGTACTTACTCATATTGCTACACAGTGAGACAAAAAGTATAAAATATAAACTTATATAAACATGAAAGAAAAAGCACAACCTGAGGTGAAGAGAAATACAAATAAATAGTAAAAATAATAGTAAAAAATGATTGCTGTTTTATGTTAAAACTTAAACTGTAGGCACCACCATTTACTTCTCACAAATTCAGTTCATAAAATGAAATTTATGGTTGCGAATCGTCTGTTTGGGATGTGAGGAGATATTGGAAAAGGAGGAATTTGAAGGTTGACAGTGAAGAGGCATGACGGATGTTATATGACAAAGAATTCCAATAGGTGACGGAGCTGGCTAAGAAGGAACGTTCATAGGTTTTTGTCTTGTGTGATGGAATATAGAGGTCAGAATCACGGGATCTAGTTTTTATTGAGTGGACTAAAGGTTTCGGCTTGAGGAGACAGTAGATATAGGAAGGGTGCTGGGAGTTGATCGTTTGATATAAGAAATTTCCAAGGAAGTATAGGCGGCGGGAAGAGGGGAAGAGCCACTTTGACTCGGAATATAGGTGGGACACATGAGACCATCTCGAAGTGCCGAAGACAAATCTTAAAGAACAGTTCATGATTCTCTTCAGTCTGTCCTCAAGCTCCAACGAGAGGCCACCATATACCACACAGCCAAAGTAGGGGAAAATCAATGAGGAAACGAGGAGCTTGCGGATAGGTCATGGGAGATGCTGACGAGAACGATGAAATAGTTTAAGTGTACCAATTGACCTTCTGGAGATATGAGCAATATGGGGTTTCCATGATAGGTTTTGATCAATGGTAATTCCTAAGTTTTTTACAGAGGGGGAGAAGGAGATTGGTTGGTCATTAATAATCAAGGAAGGAAGGATGGAGATGGATCTAAGGAGGGAGTTGGAACCTATAAGAATTGCCTGAGTTTTTGATGCGTTAAGTTTAAATTATTCAAGCTTGCCCAGGCACTGATCCTATCTAGGTCTTTCTGAATATTCATAAACGCTTCTAATAACTCAGTGGGCGGAAAGGAAAGATAAATTTGGGAATCATCAGCATATAGATGGTATGAACAATGGTGGATTGAACTAGGAAGGTCATTGATGTAAGAATTAAAAAGGATAGGAGAAATGCTTGAACCCTGGGCTACTCCATGAGACAAAGTGAGGAAAGAAGATAAGGGTTGATTCGGAATACTAACAGCTTGAGTCCTGTCAGAAAGGAAGGATTGGAACCATAGGATAGAACTATTGGAGAAGGATAGTAATTTTAATTTAGTGTAGAGGATAGAATGGTCTAAGGTGGTAAGGGCCAAGTATCAACTATTTTCTTCCAGTTTAATTCTCAGTCAAAATTTAGAAACTTAAATTCAAATTTTCAAAGTAAAATTTTCAAGTGTAGAGTAACTGATCATCATATAGTATTTTAGGAAAGTAAATACTATGAATTTGAAGGGTTTGTAATTTTATATCTTCCAGTGGAATAAAAATGTAGCTCAGTAGCTATATGGCATATCAGGGTCACCCAGATTGATACCTAGATAAGGGATCAATTTCATTATCAACCATTCCACAAACCTTCAATTTTTTTTTAAGGCCAGCCATTATTACTCCTAATCGTAGTTCTTTCCTTTTAAGGCCTGGCAGATGCTTAATTCTAGCACTCTCTCCCACCAAAAAATTCATGATATACTTTACTTGAAAGCTAGATAAAATAAATAACTTTTGCTTGCTTAAAGAATCCTGTATTAAAAACATTTCTATATATATTTTTGTAGGATCACTGGGATGATGTTGTTTTTGGTGACAGTGTGAGTAAGTTTCCTGCTTATGAAAGAGTTGTTCTACGACATCCAGGTTTTATGCGCCCAGTAGTACTCTTTGGACCAATTGCTGATTTAGCCAGAGAAAAGTTACTTAAAGACTTCCCAGACAAATTTTCATCTCCACGTAAGTAAAAGTATTAATTTTTTTATAATCATCCATGTATTGTAAATCGTTCCAAAATATTATTTAACTGTGTTAAAAGGTGCTTCTAATTAATCTCTTGGTGAATTTGTACCAAGTAACTATTATTTATTAATAGACTCATATTTCATGCTAAAAAAAATTATGGAGCATGCAACAAAACCTAAATTCTCTCATTCACTTCTTTTCTGTGGGAAATATTATATCTATTTCATTCCTTATCTTAATTATTGTTCTTTTATCATAAAATCGGGTAGAATGGAAAGATAAATCAGTAAGGTAACAATTCAAACTAGAAATATAAAATAATTTCTAATTTAATAATTGATTTATTGTTCCTTGAAATTTACCATTAAGTATTATTGAAAGAAGTTAGTCGACTGTTCTACATATCATGGGTGATAAATAGTCAGGACGCAGTCATTGTGAATGTTTTTTATTGGTACGAACGTTTCAACTTAAGTATGTGGGTCATTATCAGGGCTGAAAATTGTTTAATAAAATCAGAGATAGAACATTATAAAACAAATAATGGTTAATAATTGAAAAAATAGTGATGGATGATACATGAATAGACAAATGAAATATGTAATAAGTTATACAAGCTGAAAGGTACAATGCATATAATCAATTTATAAAAAATGTAATATTTACTCTTACTAACCATGGTTCGGGCACTGAAGTTATTTAAGTACTGGCCCTTAGGTAGGTAAGTAAAAGGGTCGCTGGAGGATTTTCCAGATGTGCTTTTTTTAGATAGCAAAGGTAGGTAAATAAAGTCAGAGGAGGGTAACATTTGTGTTTGTGGAATGAAAATCATTGATAAATAAAATATTCCAGGAAACATGTGTTCAATAGCTATGTTGTTTCTAATAGTTACAAAATATTATGACTATTAGCTAGTAATACAGTAACAATAAATCAGAAATGGCAGTCAATATAAACACAAAACAGTTTGAGTGAAGGTATACAATCGTTTGGCAATTAATGTTAACAATACAGAAATTGTAATAAACTAAAATGATAAGTAGTCAATACAATATATTTTACAATATTTTTGTTGATATCTTGTAGAATAGAGAAAATATTGTTGGGGCCAGGGGTATTTCAAAATCGTAAATACAAGCCCTTCCCCGGTGAGTTTCCTCAATGGAAAGCATTAGTCTTCGCTTCTCTACTTCTTCTAAGAATGAACTTAAAGAAGAGCCTGATGAATCACCTGAGAACTTTAAACCCCATTTATATGCTTTTATATCTCTATAGACTTGTTCTTTAAATGGTGGATCTAAAGTTCGTGATGTAGTGGCAGTATTTATTTTGGTTAGAGGTGGTAGTGTAGTCACGGGTTTCTTCTTCTAAAGTTTAGCTATTAAAAATGTAACCCGATCACTCTGCCGTTTCCAGCTCTGTTTTAACTCTGATGGAACAATTAACTGTCCAAGGCAACTATGAAGATACCCTACTCGTGCGCCTAAACTCCATAACGTCACCTATCGAGAGATCTTTTGAATGTTCAACCAATGCTGCATATTTCCCCGTAAAAATATCTTCCTGCACATTTAATGAACCTATTATTTCATTAAGGGGTTAAACATTCTCAGTACACGATAACATTAATACCATTCAATAAATCAATTTATTAAAATTTGGACAACTTTATACAAAAACAACTAATAAGATTTTCAAAAATTAAAGATAGTTTTTCTATATCTTACAACAATTGATGTACCTCCTTTTGAATTTTTTAAATCACAACATCTGTTTTTTTTTTCATATTATTATCTTTTTACCTCCTTATCATTTTGACAACTGTGATATGGTCTGTAGTTCTCACATGAAGTTGATTTTCCTTTCTTATATACGGGTATTAAAGAGCTGTACTCCCAATCTTTAGATATTTTCTTGCTATTCCATACTGTTTAGAACAATTCTTGAATTGCTTTCTGGAGCCGTTCGCCACCAAATTTCAGGAATTCTGGTGCAATTCCATCTATTCCCATTTTTTTATATATTTTTATCTTCTCAATATATATTACACTTCATTTTCTTCTATAGGCTCTTGATTTTCTTCTAATGCAGGCTGTGAATGAGGCATTGGTGTACCACATTGGTGTAGTGATGCCTCCACTGGTCTAAAATATTATCTGAGGCAGCAACTGTATTGCCTCTTTCATCTTTTATATTTCTGATGTTTTTTTTTTCTTATCAGGAACTTAATTGTCTGCCAAAACCATTTTGTATTTTCTCAACCGGCTCCTACTGAACTCTTCCCAAGTTTTCCTTCTCGCTAAAAGTACTGCTGTCTTGGCATCATTGCTTAATTGGTGATATTCAATTAAGTTGGCAGGAATTTTTTCTTGCAGATATCTTTTCCATGCTTGTTTTTTTCTTTTTCACTAGGTGCCTAATGCTATAATTCCACCGTTTATTATGTTTTTTCCTTACCACTTACCTCCGCATGCAATAGACCTCCTTAACGAAGCTCAAAATACATGTCTTGAGATTGTTCCATTTCTCTTTCATATTTCCTGAAATATTCAATCCTCTGATTCTCTCCTCCAGGACAGCAGTATATTGGGCTCTCCTTTTTGCTTTGTATGCTTTAAAATGTGGCCAGTTATCCCTTAATACCTTGGTATCAGCTACCAGAAGATGATCTGTGCCTATCTCTGCCCCTCTGATTACTTTTATATCAGTGAAGAATTGCCTCATTTCTCTGCCATATATAAAGTAATCTATCTCACTGTTCCCGTCAAGGTGTGAGAAGGTTATTTTATGAATCTTTTTTATAGATAAAAAGAATTTCTAATAAGCATATTGTTGTCCACACAAAAGTTGATCACCCGTTGACCATTTTCATTTTTTCACCTCCAATGGAGTCCAATAACCCCATGTCCAGCCCTATGATCACATCCTGGCCTTGCATTGAAATCACCACTCATAATTCCATACCTTCCTTCATCTCTGCATTTATTCTAAGTTCTTTGCACATCAGTGTAGAACATTTCCTTTTCCAAGATTCTGGTGTCTTCAGTGGTTGCATATACTAGGATGAGGGATATCTTTCCTACATTCATTTGGATATTAGCAACTATAATCCGAGAAGATATTGGTTTTCAATCTTCCAGTTTGCTGAACACTCGTGAACACTGGAGTCATGAAAATACCAACTTCTTCCTTGGCAAGATTTCTTTTCGGGACTCCAGAGTAAATTAAAACATAGTCATCTTCAAGTCTATGTTCTCCAGTACCTGTCTTTTTTACTTCACTGATACCCGGAATGTCTACTTTGTATTTTTTCATTTCCTCTATTAGCTCGACCTCTTTTCCCGTCAGTTTCTTGATGTTCCAGTTTCCTTTTAGTTAATACATTTCTGAGTCCTTTTTTTTCTGCTCTGAATCAATAATACTCCTCTCTGGGTGACCAATCACCAACAAAAAAGGCTTCGTTACCTTGGTGCAATTGGCCTCCAGAAGTCCCTTGGGGGAAAGCTAGAAGTAAGGATTTAGGAAGGTAAGGGGATATGATTTTCCCTTAATCAAAGGAGGTGGTAAAATTCAAAAGCTCATGTTGGCAGGGTTGCTAGGTCTCTGAAGTAGATATATTTTTAACTGGAATTTTGAAAAAGTATCTACCGCTAACCCACCTCTACTGACTATGATATCCAAATTCTGAATTTTGTACCAAGTTGAAAAAAAAACTTAGAGCCACATACCTCTCTCAATCAACTCTTTTATACCTTCAATCCCTCTCATTATGTTATAACTATCCGGCTTCCTCTGTTTCCAAAATAAATATTTTTATCAAACTACTGGCTTAGCGAAAGAAAATAGTCTCACTACTCTGGCCTAGCGAAGGAAAATAGCCTCACTACTGACCCTTCTAGTATTGTCCTTATCCTCTATATTAACTATCTTTCCTAACGATATTTTCTTTATTTAAAAAAAATATAGATGACCTAATATTAATCCTTGACTGACATGATTCCAATCACCTTTTATGCTTTTGTCTAGCTCCTGCCTTTACCAAGTGAAAATATAATTTTTATCTACTTACAATATATAGTATCAAGTTTTGTTTTCACGATTGCCATTTGTTTTTCTGTTAGCATTATAGACCTTGTCGATCTTTTGCCGCTTTAACAAGCCAGCTCCATCTCTGCCTATCTTGGGCTATTTCTTTCCATTTATCTGCATACAGCTCTATTGAATCTTTGTTGGTTCTATCTATCCATCTGCTCTGTGGTCTTCCACATAAATTGTCTTTTGCTTACTATTGAAGCATTCATTGTGACATTGAAGCTTCCAGATGAATTGCTCTGAGCTACATGCCCTGCCCATTTTAACCTCATATCATGAGATATTGATTGATCAGTTTTTGTAAGCAGCTCTTTATTGATTTTTCTTCTCCATATGTCAGTACTCTGATTCCAGATCGCTCCAATTATTGGGCAGAGGATTTTTCTCTCAAATCTTTCAATACTTTTTATAAGGTGCTGGTTAGTGTCCAGGTTTCAAGCCATTTATTAGAACTGACTTTATCATATCATTGTACATCCTTAATTTGAAATTTCTTGAGATTTTTCGGAATTTCAATATCTTTGTAAGGGAAAAGAAAGCTCTGTTTGCGCTTGTTATATAGTGGTCTATTTCCAACTGTTATTAATTCGTTGAGGTTATTGTGGAACCAAGGTATTTGAATTTGTCTACTCTCAGATACTATTTCCCTTCTATCCATTTCCTGTTATTAAATTTTTGCTTATTATCTCTCCCTGTCCTACTCCGGGAGAATTTAGCACAACAGTGTTTGGGAGAGATTGTTGAACATTTAATAAATAAATAAAATATACTCTCCATGTCTCAATGATTTTAATTTGTTGGTCAAGTCGCCCTATTTGTTGTTGTATATTGTCGTTTTGGTTTGAAAACCATTCTTATCTGATCAGTGCCTGAATTATCATGAAAAAGCTAAGGTGAATGAATGAATAAATTATTTGTTGTATTTGTCAAAAGAAATGTCTGTACAAATAAACATATACATATTGTAAACAAATTAGATTTTGATTCTTGTAATGGGATCAAAAATAACATTAATATCATTGGTAACATTAAATATAGCTCATACCAAATTAGTAAACCATATAATATAATGATAATTTTAAGAGATATTAAATTTTTGATGCATTAAATAAATAACAATATAAATATACATTAACATTTGTTAATCGTCATTAATTATACCCCTTAACAGTTTATTAAATAAACTTTTATAAAATAGTTTAGTCAGTTTCATTTTTTCTCACTATCTATTTTTAGTATATGTACTACACTAATGCCGTTCCTTGATTCAACAACAAATGTCTTTAGAATAAATGTGTTAAAAATTTAAGCCGTTGTTGTAGGTTCTAATTCTCTCCTCTGATCCATTATCACCTTTCTTACTCGAGTCCTAAATGACCACCTTATCACTTTTAACTCCTCTGTGAAAGTCTTGGGTATTACTAGTGACCAAAATTTGTCATGGAAACCCAATGGTCCCATATTTCCCAATGGTCAATTATCTCTCTTAAGTTATTCCTTTGTTCCTATCATTTTCTTTCAAAACCAATCCTGAAGCTGCTTGTATTCTCACTTATTCTCCCCATTTTGTCTACTGCCATGTGGTATAGCCTCTCGATTGTACTCGAGGACAGATTGAAGTTAATCATGATCTGCTCTCTAAGATTTGTCAGAAGTTTTTCATAATGTATAAAGCTGACCAGAAATAAAAAGAAAGTAAATTATCTTTTATAATATTATCATTTTTAAATATTAATATAATTAAAAAGTTTTATGATAAAGTGAATCAAATGAAAACTATTTTATTTTTTAAAACAAGGAAAAAAGCAATTTCAATCCGTATTCATATAATTAATAATCTACAACTAAGCACTAATATTTAGTACTTCTCATTTTTATATCTCTAAACTAAAGAGTGCTACCAGTTGGTAGGTTCTCAATAAGCCTTTTCGTATCATCATATACATTTGTTCACATCATATACATTTACTGGATGTATTTTTATATTAATATAGTTGCAAATATCCTGAATAAAAAAAATGTATATATATATATATATATATATATATATATATATATATATTTAAATATTTAAACTAATATCTGTCAATATTTTCCTACAGATTTAGATAGCAACATTGAAGAAGTAGCGAAATCAGCAAAAACTAGTGGAATAATACGCTTAAGTGCTATTCGAGAGATTATGGACCGTGGTAAACATGCATTACTTGACATAACACCAAATGCTGTTGATAGATTAAATTATGCCCAATTTTACCCTATTGTAGTATTTTTAAGAGCAGACTCTAAGCATATAGTCAAGGAACTTAGAAGCTCAATGTCAAAGTAAGTGCATTTACAATATTATTATTTTTTCATTATTCATTAATGTTTCTTAATTTATTTAAAATATTTATAACATGAAACAGGAAAAATATAACACACTTTGGATCATATCTATCAAATAACCTACCTTAAAGAAATGTATAAACCAGTGGTCAAACAAATTGGTGCACCTTGAATTTTACATAAAAACCGCAAATTAAACAAATATTTTTGAGCCTGAAGTAATAATAGGTAAATGGCAGGTCAAAGGGGATAAACATGCATTAATCCTTTCGAGTAAATCTCCTGATTCTCTCTAGGATTAAGGATAAAAGCATTTAAATAAAATTTGGACTTCATATCATTTTGTCTCCAGTTGCCTGTTTAATCGCATTGGTTTTGCTTTTGTGTTTCTGACAATTCTAGGTATTGCCTTTATGGTGCAAATAGATGAGTTTGAGTGTGGATAAAACCAGGTAAGCAATATCCTCAGTGCAATGTAGCTGGAAAAGTGTAGTTCGGAGGAAGGTCGGCGATGGTGAAGGACAGATCTTCATGTGTTCCAAAGGCCAATGATCATTAGACACATGTACATCACCAACATCCTCGAAAAATATGTGGTACCTTTTGGCCCATTTATCGCCCTCCATTTCCTTTTTATGCAGGATAATGCTCGCTCGCACATCGAAAATGTACGAGACTACTTAGTCGAAGTTAGTTTCCCCACCTTGGAATTGTCAGCTCGCAGCCCAGACTTCAATCCTATTAACCATATTTGGGACCAGCTTAGGATGTCCATTTGTCGACACAGAACCCTCCAAGTATGTGAAATGGATCAGATTCAAGATCAGGTAACCACCTTATTCGTAGTATGCCTATGAGAGTACAGGCAGTTATTCAAGAAAAGAGAGGCAGGCAACACTAGGTATTAGAGTTTCAGATTTCATAATTAAAAAGAATGATGGGTTTTATTTTTTTTTTTAAAAGATTGTTCACTTGCTTTATTTTACATTACAATTTTTTTTAAAAGAATTTTTTTTTCTTTATTTGTGGTCTTCTACAAGAAACATATGTCACACTATGTTGAGGTAAAAAAAAAAAAATGCAACTTTTTTTTTCTGTTGGGAAAGAAATAACGACAAAATTTAATGTGTGCCGGTTTTTGTGACCACCAGTGGATATTACACTGCTTAACCACAGGTAGACGGATTAAAATATATCACAAAACACTGCCTGAAATGTTTTAATAATGTATAAACAGCATAACATATAAGGATGAAACAGAATTGTCAAGAATTTAAATCAAAATTTTGTTAATAGGTTAGCCGACATTTCAACCCCCATATTTGGGTATAAAGCATTTTTTTAAGTTACATATCAACTATCACTATAAGAGCAATAAAAATTTCTCTTGCAATTTGTTGACTTTCATTATTTATTATACGTTTATTTATTTTTTAATAAAGCCCATAATAGCATCTATTAGCTAATCCGCCACTGAATCTTGTTGTATATTATTAGTGGAGTTCAACAGTGTCGAACATTCGATCAATAAATTCCTCGACACATTTGAAGTTGAAGTCTCCAATGTTTACTCTACCTCCTAGATATTCTCTTCTTTTAGGATTGCATTGCATATACTTTGTTTTGAACTCGTTCACCTACAATCCAGTTCACCTATGGCTGCTTTTTGCAGATTTAGGAAGATGCTCTCCATACTCAGAAAACTGTTTAAAATGACATCCAAATCATCGCCAAGGGCTATAATTTAACACAATTTCTTGAAAATCGTCCCTCCTATTTGAATTCCCAACTCTCTTATGGCACATTCCAATACAACACAACAATATCTATACATATTCTCTGTTAATCATCAGTGATCGCTAACTTAAAACGGATAGTATTTTCATAAAAAGTGACAACATAGAAATAGATCCTAATCCCGAAAAAATCAAAGTAGTTACAAAAACTCTATGCACGATTCATCAATTTTAAATGCGACAGTTTTTTCATAAAAAGCACTCCCAATAACATATAAATGGACCCTAATTTTGAATACATCCACTAAGTTACAAAAGCTTGATGCCTGATTGTGCAATTTTATAACCAATAGTTTTTTTAATAAAAGTGCCCTTACAATATAATAATAGAACCCTCATATCAATGAAAAATGAAAATCCTGAAATTTATAGTAAATACAAAACCAAATACGTCAGTAACATAATACTAGACCTTTATGTCAAGTAAATCCGAAAATGTACAATAGATCAATATCTCACCAGGTATTCTTAAAATCCTTAGTATTTTTATAGCCTATGGCTACTATAACATAATAATAGATCCTTACATCGAAAATATCCAAAAAGATTGAGTAAATCATTAACAGTGTAATCTTAAAATCAGTAATATTTTCAAAAACTATACCAATGATTGCATTTTAATTAGCTGTTGTTTCGAAAATATTCTAAACAATTGAATAAATCTGTAACCGATAGTATAATATTAAAATCAATAATGTTTTCAAAAACTACACCAATGTATTGATTGTATAAAATTGTTGATAGCGATAATTTTGTAATTTCTAGTCTGAAGATGGGATGTAAAAGTGGATCCTGAAACGTCATGATATAGTTGAGCGGAAATGGTTTTGGGAGAATAAATGACTGTAACAAATATTCTAACTTATATACCTCGAAAATAAGGAACTGATTAGAGCCACTAGAAGAGCCAAAAATGAATGGTGGGAAAGGACGTGTGCAAACATAAATAGTAGATTTATGTCACCTACTATTGGCTGATGACCAAATGATAGTGCAGGATAAGTTTGATATCGGGTATATGTTCAGAAAATTAACCGAACAGTATGAACCATGGGGCCAAATTATCAGTTATTATAAAACAAAATATATGTCGACAGAGAACTATGAGTTGAGTGACCCAGTTTTGACAGGGCTTTGGAGGGTAAACCAATTTTACTATCTTGGCTCAACACTTGAAAGTAAGGATATTGAAGAGCGAGGAAGGATATTGAAAAAGACATGGGTGGAAAGCAATTATTATGCTCAATTCAGTTCTCTGGAGCGAAAATATTTATAAAAAAGTAAAAAAATTAATATATAAAGCCCTGACGGAATAGTTCGGATACGTGGCCACTCGAAAAATCACAGAGCAAAACATTTTAGCTCTGGAGATGGATTTTTGGAGGTCGGCTAGAGTCTGAAGAACGCAAAGAATAAGAAAAGAAACTATTAGAGAAAGGATGGAAGTTAAGAATAATATACTAGGAGTAATGGAGGAAAGAAGATTACGGATAAATAGGGAACCACTTCTCAAAACGGAATTTGAGTGGCAGGCCAAGGGTAGAAGAAGGAGAGGAAAGCCTCATGTCAAGTGGAGAGATGTGGCTGAGAGTATGGTGGGCCGAGGGATGATGGAATAGGAAGCGATGGAAAATTTATGTTTATGCCGATCCCTTGACGATTGTTTGACTTATTTATTAGAAATAAAACTATTATTAGAAGTATGAATCTTAATAAAATAAGGGCATATGGCTGATGTATTAGTCTTTATAATATCAGTATCTGCTCAAATTTTGGGGAGAGGAGGATCAAAACAGGAAAAAAAAAGTGTGTGTATATATTTCATTATATATAAGGTTGTTAGAATATTGGTATAAGCTATAATTTATATGTAGATCTAACTCTTGATGATTGTTTGATATTTTCATTTAGCAATTTCGAGAATTTTCTATGCAACGTTATACGGAACTAGACATATAGGAACAAAAGGCCTATATGCAGAAATATAGGTTTATCGTTCTTTTATCGATCAAAATTTGTGTATAGGCTGATGCATAGATACTCTATTTATTCTTTTATAAATAATAATCCATGAAAAACTGTACAAATCTTGATAGAAAGGGGAAAAAAGACCGATATGTCAGCATATTGGCCTTTGAAATATCGATATAGGCCAAAATTTGATATTGGTCGATCCATATTTTGGAAGGGAAGCACTAGACATTCTGTATATTTGATGAATTATTGATTTTTGGTATTTCTTTTTATTGGAGGAAGTTAGTTGACTGCTCTACATATCATGGGTGATAAATATTCAGGAAGCAGTCATTATAAAGTTTTTATTAGTGCTGACGTTTCAACCCAAACATGTGGGTCATCATCAGGGTGTGTTTTAATCTGTGTTTGGATTTGTTTTACCTTCAGTGCTCAAAACACGCCCTGATGATGACGCACATGTTTGGGTTGAAACGTTGGCACTAATAAAAACTTTATAATGACTGCGTCCTGAATATTTATCACCCATGGTATTTTTTTTACTTTAAGCATCATTATCCTCCAAAATTGTTTAATTATTAACCATCTGTTTTTAAAATATAAATTCTGTACAATTATGCGAATGATTTTGTCATAAACTACCCTTCTGACAAGTAATTATTGATCGATAAACCCTTTAACTTTACCTTTAGCATAAGAATTATTGTTATGAACTTCAATTTTAATCTTCAAAATTTATTAACAAGCTTCATGTAGATAAAATATTTGCTTTGTATTTTTTTTAATTTATAGGTTTGTTTTTGTTCCAGGACTGTTCACAAAAGTAGTAAAAAATTATATGAACAAAGCCAAAAAGTAGAGAAGGTATGGGGTCATGTTTTCTCAGCAACTGTCACTTTATCTAGTCCTGAGTCATGGTATAGAAAAGTGCGAGAATTGATTGACAAAAATCAAACATCTCCTGTCTGGATGAGTGAATCAAAGGTATTTAAGAACATGATATATGCCTAAATCTTGTTATCCACCTTTCATCTAATTAAATTTTTATTTTGGTGAAGATATTGTTAATGGTAGATTAAATATTAGGATAAATTGGTTGGAGTCGTGGTCAGTTATATACAAATAAAAAGCTTTATTTACTTTTTTCTAAGTTTTGAACTAAGTTTTAGGCCTTCATCAGGGTCAATTAAAAAATGAGTAGATAACAGTCAGAAAAACAGTATAATAATAATATAAGAAGCTAAGAAAGAGATAGTTAATAAAAGAATATGAAAACTTAGATGATAAAAATGTTAATGATAAACCAAATATGAATGTGCTAATAATGTAAAATAAAATAAAATAATAAGGTATGTATTAAACATTACGAAATGGTAAGATATCTAAATTTTTGTACTTTTTATTATATATTTTCTATCTTCTTATTGTTATACTGTTTTCCTTACTGGTTGTTATCTTGATTTTTACTTAGCCTTAATATATAGGCTTTAATAAGGCCTGAGGCTTTATAACATTGGCACACAAGAAAATAAAGCTTTTTGCTAGTGTGTACTTCCATTTTTTACCACAACCACATCCAACTTCTACTATGTGTGTATATATATGTATATTTATTTGTATTAACAATATTTATAAAATATTTTGCATTAGAATTTTCTTTTTTATGAAAATCTTATGTGTACAGGTTTTTATATTAGTATCAATTATAAAGAATTTTATTTTACTTTGCAGTGGCTGGAATTCACCTCAGAACTATTTTTCCCTCCATCACCTCAACCTATATATTATCCTATATATTCTCTTCCAAACAATAATCTTAGCTTCAATAATAACAATATTAAGCAATACTTTGGTTTTGTTTAATTTTTAATATTATGATTTGAGGTGATATTAAACACACACATATATCTAATTATATGTGCTAATACACATTTTTTCCTTATTAATAAATATGCTAGAATTATTATTTTATTTTTTACATGTCTGTTCTGTGGTTAAAATCTGTGTGCATGGCCTGTTATTAAATTGATTACAAACTATTTTTACAAAATTACATTTCGTGGATCATTAATTCTGAAGTACTTACAATATACAGTTGAAAATGCTTTATTATTATTTTTGTTATGTTGTGTGCCTCATGACATAGTAGGAAAATTGAAAAATTGTTTTTATGATTATTTGAAATCATTAATGAGATGAAGCATTGATGGTTTTAATATTTTAAATTATTATTTATACCCACTCACTTATATATTTTTTCTTACATTATTTTGAATTTGCCAGTCCAGTTTTATTGAAAAAAAAAAATCAAACTTAAATTTTTCCAACTTACACACACACGTATGTATGTATATAAATATATATTAAATCTACAATATCTGCAATATTAAATCAGTTTAAAATCAAGAAGATAAAAATACTTTTAAATTGAAACATTATCATTTTTATAAACATTATAAATGTTTCAATTCTTCTTCTTCGTTCTTCCCATTTTGTGAAGTAATGTTTCAATTTAATAGAATGTTTCATTTTATGGGAATTTAATTCATTGTAATTTTCAATTTAAAAGTATTTTTATCTTCTTGATTGTAAACTGATTTAATATTGCAGACATTATAGATGTTATATGTTTTTAAATTAGCATTATTTTCTATTAGCAACAGGCCAAGGGACCAATCCGTTGAGTTTACATTATTTTCAGAGGCTAAATATTTGCTACTTTATTTTTTAAATTTTACTACTTTGTTATCCACTTTAGTCTTTATTTTTCATTTATAACATGAAGAGCATTTGTAAAAACTCTGGAAAGCTGAGTGTATATGTGAGAATTGGAATTCTCCATTTTTTTGTCAAAAATTTTATTTAACATTCAATATTTCATATTTCTGAATAATGAAGTTCTACTCAATCAGCTTAATCCTGGATGGTATTGCATGAAACGTAAGAATGCAATGTTACCTTTTTGCATTCAGTTTTACACCTATTCACTAGAATTCTCCAATTCCAAATTAGAAACACACGCTCAAACCATTAAAAAGACATCTCCGTTTTTTACGTTGTTTGCTTACATTCATCCAAAAATTCAACTCCAGATCTTCTCTAATTTATTGCCTCCTTCTGGAACTAAATATTTCAAATATGACTCATCTCTTCATAAAAATTTATTCCATTCTTCTACAGTCCAATTTTCATGTTCTTTGACAAACTTAAGTCTCCTGGACTAGTTAAGAAACCAAAGAAATAGTTTTCTTCTGGGAACACAACCTGTAAGGCCTAATAATAGAAGTTTATTTTTGTCCTTGTAACAATGGGTATTTCCTGAGCCAGACAACACAAATAATTTTAATTGTTGTTCAGCAGCAGGGCTATGTTTTTTAGATTTACCTGAATGTTTTAAGTTTCCAGTTTGCTTTTTCTTATAAACAATAATTGATGACATGAATTCCAGAAATAGAACCTTCACCTTCTTTTAGATTTTCCCTGATTGAAAATTCTTGTTGATGTAAAATTATAATTTTATATAGGTCAAAAATATGATATTTTGCCATTTTCTGAAATAAACGTAATACTAAATATGAAACAAAAATAAATTATGAAATATAGAATGTTAAATTAAATTTAAAATTTAAATTAAAAACAAAAGGGGAGTACACCAATATTAGAACAACTTTTTCAGATATAATCAGCTTAATAATTGAATATATACAAGGACTTTTGATGTTAACAATTAAGAATAAAGACTGAAGTGGATAACAAAGTAGTGAAATTTAAACAATAAGGTAGCAATATTCAGAGGATAAAATACCACAAACACTGCAGATTGGTTGCTTGGCTTGTTGCTAATTGAAAATAATGTTGATTAAAGTGAAATATTTAAAGAGTTGATAGATGACCTCAAGAGTTACAAAAAAGCTCATATAAACAAACCGTAGTTCAATTTTCCACATAAAAGCAGGAAATTAAAGTTATGTGTTAGTTTAGAAGCTTAAAAGTTCCTTTTCTTTAAATGGTTTTAAAAAATACAAGCACTACTTGCATTTAAAGGAAATTTTGTCTTGTTTACTATGAAGTAATTATTAATCACTTAATTTTTTTATTAATTAATTAAATTATTATATTTTTTTAGTTATTGCTTCATATTCAACAAAACATGTGACTTATTTATAAACACAAAACTTAAATTTCCTGATATTCTGAAGAAAATGAAACCATGGTTTATATAAACTGTGTTGTAGCTCTTGAAATCTACTATCATACCTTTAAATATTCCTCTTTACTTACAAGTCAACCTATATTTATGAAATACTCACTCAAGATATTCTCATTAATTCTATCCTGAAAAGTTACATTGCTGCTATTTAACTCCAATAACATGAAAATAATTATATATCCATTCCCAAGAAATGGGTGTACATTTAGGATGAGTTCTAATAAAAGGATTTAAATTTTATACTTTACCATTTACTTGAAAAAATGTATAATTAAGCTCTTGATATTAATGTTATTACTATATAAATAACATTAATATAGAGAATACCTCATTACCTTATTTTAACGTAGAAATAAAAACTAACAGTCCTTGGCATTATTTGTTATATTTATTATTTGTTTACATTTATAAGAGCTGGGCCTATAATTCATCTTCTTATTCTTTTTCCTACTCTTTCCAGCCATTAGGTATAAAATTAATATCAGGAATTACTTGAATATTTTGAAAAGAATCTTGTGATCGATATTTTGCACATAGATCTGTGTTATGTTGTACAATACAAATTATATTGTAGTCACCTTTAATATAGAATAAAAGAGGCACTGAAACTAGATAAAGTACATTTATATAACAAAATAAACTTCTCTTTCAAACTAAAATTTTTTGTGTGATAAATATTTTGCTACTTTACAATCTTGATATTGTTTTACAAATTAACACTGCATCATTTTTCTTTTAACTATTTGTTGTGTGTAATGTGATAGCCTGAAGAAGCCCTGTCAGATGATTTCTTATTTCCTATGGGTTCTTTAAGACTTTCTTATGCATCCTCTCCTGAATCTGACCTTGAAGCCACTCCGGGACTGATTCCTAATCCAGGTGGAAGCCCAAGGTTGGTTAAGTCGTCAAGTGATCCAAGTATAGCTACTCAAACAGAAAATTCTCCAAAACTTCAGCAACATCCTCCTCCTTATTCACCTCCACATTCACATTCTCAGGTAAGATATTGACAATTGTATTCCTTAATAATGTATTTTGGAGTTTTTAATGTAATTAAAATAAATCGCATTAATCTTCATTACAATTAAAATTATTTATTACCTCTGGTATATATATATATATATATATATATATATATATATATATATATATATATATATATATATATATATATATATATAATCTGGTAACAATGCCGGCCTTAGAGTGAGGCAACCCCCTAAGGCCGATCTTCAGGGGTACTTGCCACACACAAAACCATTTTAAGTGACTGAATTGCAGAAAGCCCTGTTTCCTCAGAGAAGTCCATGAAGATTTGAGATTCATTTTATTATATAAATTAGATAATATATTATATAAATTATATTATATAACATAAATGATATCTTTAGATCTCAGATTGGGAGTATGCAATCGTCCCCCCTTGCTGCTGTGCCTCATCTCACTGCATTTCAACCATAAGGTTGTACCAAACAAACATTCTATCTATGTGAATATGTTCAGTTCTCCATAATTTCTCTATCTTATCCCAAATAGTCACATTCCTACGTATGAATATTTGGTTTTCCCCGCCCTAGATGCATTGTTTAGTGCCTGGCGAATCTAGTTGTCTCTTACTCCTGGTTTGATCATACATTAGTAATTTTACACTTCCCAAACGTTGTATATTTTATCCTAATCAGCCCTGAGGTCTTTGTTTTGCCACTTGGCATTTTGGCATGCCAAAGAACATTCCATCAGCCTGCTACAGCTGCTAGCTGCAGTTTGAGCTAGAGCATGCGATAAGGTATACTATATTTAATTGTTGTATGAGTGAAACAGGATATTTGAGTTTGGAGTATAAATATCTTAATTTGCTGTTATTTTTTTAAACTATGTGTAGATGGAGGAATTGAGAAGTTAAATATTTTTTGAGACAGGACCGGTATGTATGTAATGGATCTGTATTGGTGATCATGGTGGGAGATTGAGAGCAGTTTGTGGGAGAATGGTCTAGGTGAGATTTTAACTGATTTTTAATTAGGTTTTTTATTATCTGATCAGCAAATTTGTAGGATTTCACGATCTTGTGTAGTTTAGTTAGGTGTAGTCGTGGAATTGTGAGTCAGATAACGTTAGATTGCAGTGAATCAGGCTTTTAGCTAAACTGATTTTTTGGTGGTAAGGATGCTGGGAAAAATAATCTAGGAGATGGCCGGAGTAGGCAAGTTTGGTGTACCTATTGGTGGATAAGGTATTATCATTATTTCTGAAAATGAGGAGATTGAGAAAGGGGAGGAAATTATTGGATTCTATTTCAGTGATAAACAGAGTTGAGGTTGGTATGAGTTGAATACATAAAGTATGTTTGCAATAATATGGGGGTTGAGGATTAATAAAAGGTCATCTACATAATTTTTAATGAAAAAATATCATTAGGAAATTGGGGTAATATCGAGTCAATGAGGTTGTTTAGGACAATACTGGAGAGATCTGGTGCAAGGCAATTACCCATTCCCAGGCCAGAAGTTTGATGAAAAATTTGTTTTGAAAACATAAGTAGCCAGAATTATAACATAAAGAGAAGGACTGAATTAATGAAGATTGGTCGAGGGAAGTGAGTAGTTCTATGGTAGACCAATTTTCTTCAATTATTTGGAGAGCACGGTCTGTGGGGACATTGGTGAAGAGATTTTATAAGTTTAAACTCTCCATTCTCTAAACTCAGCAAATTTCTCCTCCTTTCCATCCAGTCTCTTAGTCAAAACAACCCATATGATATGAAAAATTCCTTCCACCTATTAGATCAACTAAAATTCTTGAACATACCACCCCATTTCATCTTAGCCTCCCTTGATGCAGAAAATATCTATCTAGTATCAAATTATTTGAATTCCACAAACAAAAATGTTACCTCCCCTCCCTCTGACTTTGTTTACATACCTTTGCTATCTTAAAAGTACATCTGGAAAATCTTCCACCGACCCTTTTACTTACCTACCAAAGAGCCAGTTCTTGAATACTTTCAGTGCTCAAAACATGGTTAGTATGAGTAAATATTACATTTCTTTAAAAATTGATTATATACATTATTTGTTTAGATTGTATAACTTATTACATATTTCATTTCTCTATTTCATGTATCATCCATCACTATTTTTTCATTATTAACCATTATCTGTCTTATAATATGATATCTCTGCTTGTATTAAATAATGTTTCCGCTCTGATGATGACCCACATGCTTAGGTTGAAACATCGGTACTAATAAATACCTTAAAAATGACTGCCTTCATACTATTTATCATCTATGTAGATCAGTCGACTAACTTCCTTCAACAACAATATTACAGTTGTATTTCAAAAGAACTATGAAGAATTGGACACATCAGTCACTATTGTACATTACTATTATATTTTTTATTCATTTTTTTTCTAGGCTAACTATGATGGTAATTTAAAGCCCAGATGTTCTGGTGAGAAATACGGTGGTTTTCCTCCTGAGTTACCACCTAGAATAGACAGAGCTGTTAAACCTCCAAGAAATAATAGTGGACAAAGATCTGCTCAAGAAAGACTATTTGGAACTGAACCTCCAAATTATATAAATGCTACCTTAAATAACAACCAATCATCCTTAGATAGACACAACAATAAAGCTGTAGGTATCTGCTGAGTGTTATTTAATTTATAGGAAATTTAAATTATCTAGATTTTCTTGAAAGTGGATTTTTTTTTTTTTGTTAAATCCTTTTAAGGTAGCTTTCAAGCTGCTAAACTATACATATTTTTATTTTTCTTGAAAAATGTCACTCAAAGTATTGCCCATCACTAGTTTCTTAGTATTGCCTATTAATCTAATGAAAGTATTTACCATCTATACTTTCTCCCATCTTTCTGGCAGTATATGAATTCAACTTCTGAAAAAATGACTCGTCTTTTTAGGCTATCCAAGAATCTATCCATTAATTTGGTATCTTCATAAGCATGGCAGGGTTTCCCATTTAAATATTTCCAGGTTGGTTTTACAGCATGTGGCCATGTGTTAACATGTAATAAAATCACCTGGTCATGTCTCTGTTCAAAATCAGCTGTTTTTCCTTCAGGGCTCACCTCAAAGACATCAATTGTAGTTGATAGCAATCTCCCATGATAGTTTCATTTAATTTAAGCAGCTCATTATAATAAATTAAACTGTGCTGATCCAACAGAGAAGCTTGATTATAGGATGGCTTACCCCATGGTTTCACAAGCTTTGGGTTATCATACTGTATCCATTTTTTATCGTCAGTCAATATACAATGTAAAAAGCTTTTCCTTTTCTACTAGTGAAGCCGCTATTCACATGTGAGAAAAGGTTGTTCTACATCTTTCGCTGTCCTTGCTTCAGGGTCATTCCTAAGGCTTTCAAATGTTTAAAAACCATTGTGCCACGTACTAGTAATGATTTTCCAGATTAGCTGATATCTGTCATGGGTCTTCATTACGTAATTTTTCCAATTCACTTCCAATTCCAATACACTTGATCTTATTAGCCACTAGCTGAGTTCCTTATCATTGAAATCTTATATAATACTTCTCCTCTTCTTTATACTTTAGTATATCGCCCTCTAGTTCCATTTAGTTCATCTTTTGAGTCAACCTTCTTCAACTTTCCCCACTACAATATTCATTTCTGGTGACCTAAATACTAATATCCTCTCTGATGACAGTGATAAATCCTTTCTTTAAAACTTGTTTTTCTCTCTTCATCTCTTCATAGTTCCTTTCTCCCTCCTCACCCACCACAACTCCAGATCCAACACTTGGTTAGACCTGTGTATTATCAACTGTGCTCAGTATCTTCTTTTATCTTAGTTATCAGTCTCCTTTTTATCCACCCATGTCCTGATTGAAATATCATATAAGATCTTAGATTATAAGATAAAGGGGAAAAGGGCCTTTCTATCTGGGATATCGGTTAGCAAGAAAACGATTATTATGGCATTTATCTCGGTGAAGAAAATACTCCTACCCTTCTGTACTGGCTTGCCCAACAAAAATGAGCAGCATGTAATTTAAAATATTTGTGGTTCGCTGGCGGTAGAGTCCGATGAAAAAAAGAAGATGGCCACCTGGTGATCTACATCAATCATCCATAAGACCTAGATATTTTCAGCTAACAATCTGGTATCCGTCAACTCACTGGTCCTGATCGAGAATTGTCTAGGATCTGATACTGTAAATCTCATTGCTGTTTTACCTATTTCTTTTATTATTTTTTTTTCATTAGGATAACTAACGTAATTCTTTTATAGGAAGGAGATGGTCCGGGTTGGAGGTCATAAAAAGACTAAAATAATGAAAAAACAATTTTATTTCAAGCCAACGACCCGACTTCGCAGGTCTTCTTCAGGGCTAGAACGAACAAGATTCAAAAGGATATAGAAAATTGTATAAGTTACATAGTATTTAGATAAAAATTATAAACAATGTGAATAAACCTATTAAAATTATAAACAGTGTGAATAGAAAGTATAACTATAACAAACTCCTTTTCACAAACTTGAAGGATCCTATACTTTTACAACGCCGATCTAATGCCGATGTAATTTACCGGATATCTTGCTCTAAACCTAATTGCAATAGTTTCTATATTGGTGAAACTAAAAACCATCTCAAAACTCGTATTTTCCAACATGAAACATTCATGACTTCCCGGAACCTTTCTACCTATCAGAATATGCCTTGACCGTCAACCATTCTTTGATTTTGAAAAAAACCTCCATTCTTGCCACGGTCCCTCACCATGAAATAAGTCTCATTTCCAAATCCATTCATATCCACATGAAACAGAATCCAGTTTATCATAAAGTGGATAAAAACTGTATTTATTTAACAAATACACAATTTAAATCTTCTTCTTCTTCTTCCACGGCACTACAACTCAGAAAGGGTCTTGGCCTCTTCAATATGTGTCCACCAAACATTCCTATCCTGCACAGCCGCTTTCCAGTTACTTATACCAAGTATTGCACTTGCATCCCTAGTTGCTTATTGCTCTCCATAGTTTTTTTGGAGGATTTCATCATTTTGTATCCTTACCACGTGCCCTGCCCATCGCAGTCTTGCAAATCCTTGAACAGATGGTAGAGCTCTGTTTGCATCCTCCAATTAGACTGTTCATCGAGCACAGGACCATAGATTCTGCGGATTACCTTTCGCTCAAATAAAGCTAGGGCTCCCTCGTCTGCTTGCGTCATGGTCCACGCTTTGGAGCCATACATCAGTATCGGACAAATGAGCATTTTATAAAGCTGTGTCTTTGTGCTACGAGTTTACTTTAGAGATCAGTTTACTTTTGAAATGTTTATTTAGGCAAAAATAGCACTTGTTTGCCATTACTATCCTTCTCTTGATCATTAGATATCCTTTGTTTTCTCTATTTACCAGAGATCCCAGATATATAAACTCATTAACTTTCTGGAACTTATATTTCGCGAACTCTAGGTGCTGTTCTTGAGCAGTAACACTACCTCAAATACACATATACTTGGTTTTTGGTTTGTTAATGATCAGTCCTAACCCTCTAGCCACTGTTTCTAGTAGGACAAACGCTTCTTTCATAGCATTTATCGATCTGGCCATTATGTCAATGTCATCGGCATATGCAAGTAGCTGTACGGTATTATTCAATAGCGTACCAGTAGTCTGGATGCCAGAGGCAAACAGCAAAAGCCTCTGGAAGAGCACATTTGATATAACTTTGTAAGCACTGGAGAGCAGAGAAATGCCTCTATAATTTTCACAGTTAAGTTTATCACCTTTCTTGTATATAGGGCATATCACAGACTTGTTCCAATCCTTAGGTAATTTCTCTTCTGTCCAGATACTCAAGAATAGCTCGCATTAGAATTTTATTTGCTCGATACCCCTATATTTGTATTGTTCACCTGGTAGTCCATCAAATCCTGGGCTCTTGTTGTTTTTTAGCTTTCTTATTGCCTCCTCTACTTCATCATCATATGGTGGTTCCAGATTATCATCGGTACTATAACCAGATTTTACAGCATCCTCATCAATTTTGTCATTTCTCAAGCCTTCAGTAAGGAGGTCTTCGAAATATCTTCTCCATCTATCAAGATTATCCGTCTTTTCCTTCATAAGATTACCATTCCCATCTCTGCATGAAGAAACTACTGGTTGATAAGGTTTGCGCCATTTGTTAATTGTTTGGTAAAATTTCCATACTTGGTTTAGGTTCATGTGTTCTTATTACTTATAGTTCGTATTCCTGTTTTTTTTCTTTTGTGTAACCTTTTTTCAATTCTTCTTTTTTAACGATATTCCTCAGTCGCAGCTCGAGTAATTTTTTTTTTAAGCATTATTCAGCTCTAGGGAAATCTACTATTCTTTCTGCTACTATTCTTTCTACTATTCTTAGGGGGAATCTACTATTCTTTTAAGAGTTTCGCAAAACTCATCCTTTTCAATTTCATCTGACATTTCCGCGGGTGCATGGGCACTGAAAAGGTTATAATTAAAAAAATTCCCTTTTATTCTTAAGTAGCAAATTCTAGGATTTACAGGCTTTAAATCTGCAATTAATGACCTTGCATTCTTCTGAACAATAAATAAACCCGGTACCAAAGATATGGTGCTTTCTATGGCAGCTATAATATAATATATAGCATGGCTCTTCTTTTCGATGATTTCATGTCCGGTCTAATGTACATCCTGGATGGCTGTTATATCCAACGTATTCATCAATGATATTTAAGAGCATCTGCAGGGTTCCAGGTCGGTTTTGGTTGAAACGTCGGCACAAATAAAAAACCTTAAAATGACTGCGTCTTGACTAAATATCACCCATGATGTATAGAGCAGTTGACTAACTTCCGTCAATATTTCTTTTTTATACTTTTAAATTAGTTCTCCAATGTATGGTCTCTTATTTTTATATTTACAGTTTAGTTCTATGTACAATCTTTCATTTTTATTTTTTATTCACATTGTACTTTTATCTGTAATTTCTCAATTCTATCTTGTATTTATATGTATATATTTATAATTAGTTCATAATTTATAGATAGTTCATATATATTGTAATTTTTTCTTGTATTCATCAATATCTTCAAATTTTAGATACTGTAATATTCCTGGTTTTTGTTTTGTTTTAACTACTTACCTCCCTCTCCCCCTAACCATGTCAGCAATATCGGTTTGCTCCACATGTTTTCCCAGTTTCAACTGAAACTCCATGCTGCATACACCCTTGAGTCTGTATTTTTTTTTCTTGTTTTCTTCACACCCCCTTTATGTTCATTATTTCTTATTATTTTTTCTTTTTCTTTAAATTTTTCCTTGAGATCTATAGGATTATATTCATAATTTTGTATATTATCCATCCTCCTTATTACATTTAATTTTTCCCCATCTATAATAATCTACAACAATTATTACCGTTTATTTACTTTAGTTTAGGATCTTTTTACTTAGTTATACTTTGTTTACTCTGTTTATATAGTTTCTTGTTCTTAATATTTCTATTTATTTTCTATTCACACTTTATAATTTTTATAGGTTTATTCACATTGTTTATAATTTTTATCTAAATATTTTGTAACTTTTACAATTTTCTATATCCTTTTGTATCTTGTTTTTTCTAGCCCTGAAGAAGACCTGCAAAGTCTGGTTAAAACATTGGCTTGAAATAAAATAGTTTTTTTTTCACTATTTTAGTGTTTTTATGTATTTGTTTGTCATTAATTCTGTGCAGAACCTTATATCTTCTTCCCAATTAACTGTTCCTTTCCCCTCTTCTCATGACCTCATCCAACTATCCACAATATCCAGACTTCTGCAATCCTTCCTTAATAATAACAATAAATTTCCGTTATATAAACTCCCTTACTCGTGAAAATATCCTGCCAGGCATTGAAACCCTGAATTGGAATGATATTTATACCTGCTCCTAAATTGATTCCATGCTTGATATTCGGATTTCTAATCTCCTCTGTGCCCTTGATACCCATACCCCTCTTAAAACCTCTACATTCCACTGCCAACCTGCTCCTTGGATGTATCAGCAAATTCGAGATATCTGAAAAAGACGTGAGGTAGCTTTAGACGAAACTTGCAGATGAATATGAAGCATTTAGGGTACTCTGCTACCTGACACAAACAATGACCAGGCAAGTGAAATCCAAATATTTTCATGAAGCCTTCTCCTCTGCTCCCGATTCTAAATCTAAATGGCATCTACTTCGAAAACTGCCTCTTTATAAATCTTCTTCCTCTTTGGTTTCCCAGTTTCTCCTGATGCATTAAATTCCTATTTTCTACCCTCCTCCTCACATTTCTGTATCATCTTCATTCAATAGTGACAATTTTTATTTTTCCTATATCTCTCCTCCGGAATTTATTTCCTCCATTATGAAATCCCATTTCAACTCTATTGGATTTGATATTGTTGAGGTATTGTACAGTATATACAGTTATCAGAGCATGTTCAGTTTAGAGTTATATGACTTAGTGGATGAAGGAAGAGGCTTAGACAGGATTACTTCAAGTGTCAGGCGGATGAGCACCCGAATTACTCTTGGTTTGCTGGGGAAGGGATGAACCTTAACACTCCGCAGGAACGGAGGGATGAATCTCCTGACTTTGTGGGAGGATGAAATACTAATGGAGGGATGAGCCTCCTGACTTGATACATAGGAGCATAAGCGGATGGATGAGCATCCAGATCTTGTATGGAGAGAGAATAGGAATAAAGGTTAAAGTAGCATAGTGAAATAAAATGCAGTTTTAATGAAGAACCAAAAAGCGTGTATAGAATATACTGATCAAACTACTGAGAAAGTCTGATTTTCCAGCCTGAGAGCTAGGAGGATCATTCCTTCATGCAAAACATGAGTAACGAGAGTCTTACCCGAATATACTGATATTATTTTTTTGATCAGTTGATTTATATAGCTTCAACTTTATTTAATAAAATAAACATATATTGAAAGTACAGATATAACAATAAAAAATGCATTTTTACATGTAATATATTTACTAAAAAAGGTCTCGTAGCAGGCACGGGAACTTCATGAAGGGCCGTGAAAGGCTGCTACAATGGAATTCCCCTCAAATTCCTAAAGCTGTGCCTTCTCAATATCCTTCCAGTTCTTCTATTCATTTATAACTTTTCCCTCCGAAATTCTGTGTTTTTCCTACCTCTTGGAAAAAAAGTTTAGTCCATCCTTTTTACAAAAACCCTAATCCCTCCTCTCTTGAAGATTACTGCCCAATTTCCATTCTCTCTAACCTGTCAAAACCCCTTGAAAGAATAATCCAATCCTAAATATTCATTTACCTCAAAGAGTTCCAATTTCCTGATCCTCTCCAATCTGGCTTCCGCCCGGGCTTCTTCACTCGATCCGCTCTAGTTAAAATCGCAATTGACAAACATACTGCAATAGACAAAAGAAAGCTAACTGTACTAGTACTTGTGAACTCCGGGTGGCAACTGACCTGGAAAATCTGGAAAAATGGCCAAGTCAGGGGAAAATTTTTAAAGTCAGGAAATTTTTTTAGTTCGTAAATTTTTTTTTCAAATTGGAATTAATATAATAATAATAATAATAATTACCATTTTATTATTAATTTACCATGACTACTTATGTTTCTCATACCTTGTTATCTGGTTATTTTCTTAGCCCTGATGAAGGCCTGAACTTCAGGTCGAAACGTCAGCATATGTTAAAATAAATATTATCATTTATTTTTGCCTTCTTTTTTGACTGACCACCCCAACTATTCTTCTCTTCAATAATAATAATAATAATAATAATGCTTTATTTATTCTGGGACGAGTCCTTTTAGAATAATATAAAAAGACAATAATGTGGGCTAAGGAGCCTTAGAGATACATAAACAAAAATATAGAGTAATTAAATAGTCAAAATAATAGAAAAAATTTAAGTTACTTAATAATTTAGATCAGTTAAAAATAAAAAACAAAAACTTAAAAATAAACATGAAATAAAAATAATGTTTATTATGAAGAATGCTCTAATAATGTATATACATATTTACAGTAGTAACTTTACAATTTTACTTTTCTATACTACTACAATAGTAGGAAGGAATAATTGGGTAGGGAAATCTGGGAGTAAGGGATAAAAGGTTTTAACTAGGCTTCGGATATTGCTATTATATGGTAAAAATTATCAAGGAAATGTTCCTGAAATTCATCATAGTGTGCTGTAAGGGATTGTGCATTGATGTGACAGAAATTCAGGATATTAGTCATGACTGGAGAGTTGGGAAGTAGGATTTTGAAAAAAAAAAATGATCGAGGATGGAGGATAGGATATAGCATTTCTTAAGCATAATGTCAAGTTTAGAAATTTAAAAAACAATGCTAACATAAAATAAACTTTGAGATGAAAAAAATAAATTTTCAATGTTTCGAAATAAATATTCAGTTAAAATTAATTTATAACATAAGAAAATATAAATTTCTCCTTGGTCTAGATAAATTGATAAAAATTGGCAAGGAATGGAATAAAGTTCTAAATAATTTATACAAAAATAAAAGAAGCTTAAAATTAAAATAATAATATTTCTGATGAGTAAAAATTGATACAAAAATAAAAAAAAAAACAAGAGAAGCTACATTTATAAAAAAATAAAGAAAGCTGGAAATGAAAAAAAATATAATAAATATATTTCTAGCGAGAGAAAGTAAATTAATTACAAGCTGAAAGTAACTTATATACTAAGTTCAGCTGAAAAGGTCCAGATCACTTTTTTTTCAGATCACTCGTTTTTTCTATTATTACTACTGGACCTCCATCTGATTGTCTGCAACGAATTTTACCCCCACTGAACCAGACGTATCTTATTTTTGCTGTCACCCTCTTCTGCCTGGCTAACCAATAAAGGTGTTTATTGGTGGGCGACATGGCTTCACTCACGTAGACACGGTGCGAGTCGTTCTCTCCCCAGCCTAGATGGCGTGTAGAGAAACCTTTCTTCGCTCTTCGTTGCCAGACCAGCTCATCTCTCAATAAAGATGCTTGTCTGACAAATCTGACTATAATTGGGCCGGGGGTCCCTTCTTGCTTGGGTCTTAGTCTCACGGCGTGATCGAGATCGTCCGGACTCAACTTGACGCCCAAACCCGCTCTGACGCTAAGAATCGTGCCAGTTAGGGTTTCGCCGGCCTTCTCCGGAATTCCTCTGATTTCAATTGTATTTTTCAGTTGAAACTGTTCTGTGGAATTCAGGCGGCTTTCCAGCTCGGATATTTTTGTTTTCAATGTGTTATTTTCCTTGGTTAATTTTTCAGTATGGGTTTTTTGCTCTTCCAGGAGTGTTTCAATTTTTAATAATCACTCCATATTCTCGAAAGATAGTTCCGATTGCTTCTGGAGGGTTTCTTTTATTTCCTTTAGTTCGTCTAAACCCTGAAGCTTGGACTTCAATTCCCTTACTTCCTCGGCCAGAGTCCTCAGTAGGTCTATCATAGTATTAGGCTCAGTGTCTGGCAATGTGCGGGACCCTGTTTTGCAATCGGTGCACTTCCATTTTTTACTGGCTTCTTTTAGGCCTTTTGAGTCTGTCAAATCAATTTTCGTGCATTTAGCATGAAAGATGTTTTGACATGTGACACAAGCCAATTTAGTCTTGTCTTCTCTACCTGCCGTTTTTCCGCATAGTTTGCAATTAACCATTTTGAAAAAATAAAATAGATAAATATATGTCACAATTGCTTTAAAATGAGAGAAAACAAAAGTAATAACAACAACAAAGGCACCTGTTTGTTTGGGTGAAGGCTGGTAGGATTAGGCTGATGCTAGCTATCCCCACTACTCCAACTCAGCTGCTTCTATCACGTCCTTTTTTTTTTCTTTTTTCACTATATAACTACTATCACCATAAATAACTGTATTGTAATATTAATGTGATATTACGAAACGAAGTAATTGTGAATAAAAATAGCAGAAAAGTCTTCAAGTCACTGTTTAAATCATATAAGATAGGGAGAAGCACTAGTTAAGCTCTTGACTGTTAGAGAGATACTCTAAGACTGAGTATCCACTATACAGTGGATGTCGTTTATAACGATCTTAAGAGACTTGGTAAACTTCGTTGTTATAAGGTTATGATTGTTATAACGACGACGGTCGTTATATCTGTCCATTTGTGACTGTCAATATCGGCCCTGGCCGTTATATTGAAATTAAACAAAATGTAAGCAAAATGAAGTTAAAACAGTGCTTTTTTTTTTAATAAACACATATCAATACTATTTACTATCTGTAATGTATATAACTATTGACATATTTATTTTTTATATTAAGTAATTCTGTTTCTAGGCGAGCGCCCATTGGAACAATAGTCAAACTTAAAATATTCGTAAAATGATCGGGCGTCAACTCATTAAAAATTTCATTAGTCTTTTCGAGTAAAATCTGACTTAAAACTGAAATAGACTAGGAGCTACCAACCATTTCATTTAACGGAAAGACTTAAAGCTAATAACCATTTTAAATTCTAGATAAATATCATCGTACAGACAACTTCGGTTAGTCGGTTGAAAGCAGTTTTTTTTTCTATACGAAAATTTAAATCTCACCGTTAACTTAACGTTAAATCTTAACGTAAATCTTACCATTTGAAAAGAATTGTGAATCTACTCGAGGACATGCTGAATCATTTATATCCCAAAAATATGTTTGATTATAAATCTTTTATATATATATTGATTATAAACCGGATATATTTATACTATAACGTATATTATAAAAATAATTTTTTTCTGTGAATTCTCGGAATTTAGAAATAGAAATAGAAATAGAAAAACATATTTATTCTGGAACTAGGTGCCTTAAGTAGATAGACAAACCAATTTACGTATAATGTTATAATTGATCTAACTATTGAACCATTGAAGATTACCTAGGCACCCCCCTCCTCCACATCTAGCTTACCACTTAGTAATGGGGACTTTTAGTATGTTTACCTCCTTACGAGTCCAAGCAATGTTCCAAAGTTAAAAATTTCTATACCCCTTTTTCGAGCATTCATTGACTGGACTAATTAATAAATTCAATGCAGGCTATGATGCCACTGGGTGTCATATATGGTAGATTCAATTTTTTTATATTCAGTTTTGAACTTGGTAGCAAACAGAAATTTAGTTTAGAGATATCCAATAGTTGATTAGTAGTATTGTTTTAAAAACTTGATTTTACAAATAGTTTTGGAACAGTTAAGTTGCCCCTAGTTTTTAACAGTTAATATTGGTAAACGATAGATACCTATATGTTCAGAATATTATCCTGACCATTAAGCAAATGTATTACTGTAAAAAGAACAAAAAAGGTCAAACCTGCACAATGAAAAATTATTTAAATTATATTTTAGTAATATAATATATATTCTTGAAGAAAATTTTATTATTAAAAACTTTCTTCCCTATGACCTAATCGTAGAATGAAGCAATCAAGAGTTAGCTAGTCAAGTACAGTAAAAAACATGAGGTAAAATTTTTTTTCCACATTAGCTATATTTGAGGACAGATATCTTGGAAACTAAGTGAGATAGCGAGCAAAGGTTTATAATCAACCCTATTGCAAATTTTATCAGCTTTAATTATGTATAGAACATATTTATCGATGTGATGGATAGTTTTCCTGATATAAGCTAAAATTTAAAAAAATTACCTAGGCACCCCCCTCCCCCACATCTAGCTTACCACTTAGGAATGGGGACTTTTAGTATGTTTACCTCCTTACGAGTCCAAGCAATGTCCCAAAGTTAAAAATTTCTATACCCCCCTTTTCAAGCATTCATTGACTGGACTAATTAATAAATTCAATGCAAGCTATGATGCCACTGGGTGTCATATATGGTAGATTCAATTTTTTTATATTCAGTTTTGAACTTGGCAGCAAACAGAAATTTAGTTTAGAGATATCCAATAGTTGATTAGGAGTATTGTTTTAAAAACTTGATTTTACAAATAGTTTTGGAAGGGTTAAGTTGCCTTCTAGTTTTTAACAGTTAATATTGTTAAACGATAGATACCTATATGTTCAGAATATTATCCTGACCATTAAGCAAATGTATTACTGTAAAAAGAACAAAAAAGGTCAAATCTGCATAATGAAAAATTATTTAAATTATATTTTTATTTAATGTGGCCAAGGTCGTAGCAATTCATTGGCTGGCAAGCACTCATTCGACTAACCCCTGGTGCTCCTTATTAGAGCATGTACTAACCCAAAATATTTCAGTTTTTTAATTCTTAATTTTTTTTTGGTCTACACCTTCTACGCCATTGAGGCTATACGAGGCTACGAAAAAGCTACAAGAGGATATTGACTGCATCAACAGATGGGAAAAAATAAATAAGTCAAAGCTGAATGCAGATAAAACACAGGCTATTGTCATCGGGTCCAGACATATCATTAATTCGCTTCTTTACTTTCCTCTACTTTACCTCAGTAACTGCCCCATCCATTTTTCCCTACAGTCTAAAACCTAGATGAAGCCTTCGACCAGAACCCAGGGGTGGGTCTTGGTCTCCTCTAAGAGCTTCCCCCATCTAGCTCGATCCATTGCCACTGCCTTCCAGTTCGGTGTTTCTAGCAGTAGTCTGGAGTCAGCTGTCACGCAATGCATCCATCTTAGCCTGGGCCTGTCTCTCCTCCTGGTGCGGTCAATCCTATCCTCAAGGACTTTTCTGGTAATATTACCATCCTCTTTCTGAATCACATGGCCACCCCAAATTGATTTTCCAAGCTTGATGAAGTCAACATTTAGTTCATTATAGAGAGTATATAACTCCTGGTTTCTTCGTCCCCTCCAAACTTCTGCTTCTTTCACAGGGCCGTATATTCGTCGCAAAATACCTTGAAAATTCATTGATTATATCAATTTTCTTGTGAAAATCTTTGAAACATAATATCTTGACAACGGATTAAAAAAAGAGTTTGTGATTGGTGGCACTGAACTACATTTTTGCTGGATTACTGACATTTCTGCTGAGATACTCAATATAGTAGGAATTAGACAAAACAATTTGTTATTACCATTTGAGGCATTCCATTCCAAAACTAGGTAGTTCCATTTTTATAAATTTTACAGGTATACTCGGAAAATGAAATTATTTTGTATTTTGAAATTATAGATAGAGTCATGAAAAATGATTATTGTTTTCTTTTAGTATCTATACATGATGTAATTTCAAACAGTAAAACAATTTCTTTTTTTTAGTATACCAAAAGTCATTTTAATCTTGCTACTTTTCAGATAAATAATTAGTAAAACAGGGTTTTAATTTTGTTTGGAGAATATTACTTCTTCCTCCATACCTCTCAGCATGGAGGTGCGTCAACCCAAGTATACCAATTTCCGGTCATTTGCCAATGCTTTCATGGAATCCAGCCACTTTCCTCTCCTCTCTCCTAAGCTAGCTATGAGATCCTTGGCCTGTCTCTTGGTCTTTTGTCAGTTGGTCTAGCTTAACAAAACTTGAGTGGTCCTTGATCTTCCTCCATTCAGTACACTTGTCTGAACCACTTAAAATGCTTCTTCTCAACGATCTCAGTTAATGGTTTTATCCCTAGATCCTGTCTTATTTTATTATTTCTGAAGAGTTCCACTGACTTCGGCCAACTACTCTTCTGAGATATTTCATTTCTGAGGGAGTGATTCTGCTTTTGAGTCTCTCAAGAAGAACCATCTCACTCCCATATAGTTGAATTGGAAGGTAAATTGCTTTAAAAATGTGCGTTTTTACCTTTTTTATGTTTCCTAACAACGGTGTTTCAGAATTGTTAATAAATGTTGTTTGATTTTTTTAATCCTGTTGGATATTCTTTATTGAGTTTTACTATTTCTGCTGATAACTGCCTAGGTAAATTTAGTCTTCTGCTGCGTCTAAGATTTCTCTTCTTCAGGTTTTTGTCCTATTTGCACAACAATATCTAATCTTGGATTTGTATAATGGTTCTAAATGCAGCTTGCTCTTCTTCAAGAGCTTGCTATCTTGTTAGTAATTTATGTAATGAATAAAGTGTTTTTGAACAACTACTGAATTTTTTTAAAATATCCGTATATTGAAACATGTATTTTGTAGTATTAAAATTCAGATAATATAGTTAAATTTCTTTTATTTATTGATTCACCTATAGCACAAAGAGAAAGTAGGAATGAGTAACCACAACACGAAATAGAATCTATATTTCTTTAACTTAGTTATTAGTTATTTTCTCAAGCTAAAAGTTTAGCTACATTTTTTTTTATTTTGGCTCCAACAGCCGTCACTGAAAATTTTGTAATCACAGTTAATTAATTTTTTTATATTAAATAAATTTATGAAGAAATCTAACTAATTTCAGAGTAGGAAGTTTTTTTCATGTTGAGGATTAATTTTTTGTTAAAATGATCATGATTGAATATTTACTGAAAACAAAGTTTACTTTAATTTCAATCAATCTGAATGTAACCTAAGTAAATATATATTTGGCTAGTTTTGGAAAAGATATATTTAGAAAAAATCTTATCACCACATCAACAGATAAAACCAGAACATTAGAAAATGCTAATTACTTTTATTTTAAATATTTTGGACTTATCTGATTTTTGTAACTGAATGTCTCATTTGTATTTCTATACATTACAGTGTTATGTAGCATAACTGTTAATTGTTGTTATTGCTTTATTTTCAGAGTAGCTACGATAGTGTCTCTTCTTACGATAGTTATAATCAAAGATTAGGTAGCTTGGGTCCCAATGCACATGATGACTTGAAGTCATGTAATGGAGGACCTGCAAGCCCTCAAAGACCAGTTGGTCATGATCCATACAGATTCACTAGGTCAACTCAACAACCAATAAAAGCATTGGATTCTCCTTCCAAAATAAAGCCTCCTGATTTTCCAAAGTACAGGTAAAAATATTAAATAATTATTTCAAACTAATTTATAAATAAAAAGAGAAATAAGAAAATAATTTAGCTGAAATATCAAAAGTATGTTTTTAAAAACTGAAACCTTGTAGGTTACAGTTTCACTTAATATTAATAGAAATTAAAAATATTTTTGATGTTTTTATTTACTTTTTTGATGGTTTTTATTTAAGATTAAATTTTATTATTAAGATACATTCTAATGTTAACCATTTTAATAAAAATATAATAAATGCATACAATTATTATAATGAAATTGGATATATGATATTATAAAATCAGTCTTATATATTGAGTTGAAAGTAAACCTGCAAAACTTCATAAGTGTTTCATTCATACTTTTTCAGGAGAAAAAAATTAAAGTTCAATCCTTTCGAAGTCTTGAACTTACAGTGTATTATTAGTCATAGACAAGTGACTACACTGATAACATAAAAATGAAAACTCCATTCGAGCCAGAACCTTTTCCTTTATTATATATTAGAGATATTAAACTAATTTTAATAAAAATGAGACTTAGATGATTGTGCAGATGTACAATCGAAATACTAATTATTCTCAATCAAATTTTTCATTTAACAATATCGAGCTCGAGATGTTTATTTTCAAAATATTACAAAATGACACAATATATCCTATCTCAGTTATAGTAGTATTTTGACAGTGGGTAGGGCATTTAAGGTAAACCTTTGCTAGTCAAATCTGCCAGGTCTTTGAAACTAAGCTGGATAAATAAAAGATTGAATATGTCATATTACATTTTGATCATAAAATAATGAATGATTAATCATACCTATTTTATAAACTAAAAGAATTTTAAAACTAAAGAAGTTTTTAAAACTTTTTTTTATATATTTTTTTTAACGCCTCTGCCTTGGCTATTAGGCCATTCGGCTCCTGGCAGCCCAATATAATTCCGCCATGATTCCTTTGTTTGAATTTGTGCCGATCCTATCAGAATTACTTCGGACATCTGACAGAGTGGGGCAAACTGAGGTGCAGGTCGTACATCTCGTCCTGTTGGCAAAGAGGGCACACAGGACTTTCCACCACTACAATCCTATGTAAATGTCTTTGCAGGTAATTGTGTCCTGTCGTCATGCAGAAATTTGCCACTGATTCTTTACTATTTTTTGTTTGTTTCATCGGCTCCTCTGTTAGAGATTCCCATTTGTTCTCGGCTGCCTGTGGATTTTTTTTTTCCAAACAATTCTTATTCTCTTCCTTGTAAAAGGATTTTAAAATCCTTTTAACAGATATGTAGGGCAGCGGAGTATTAGTTTGTGGCATTTCTGAAGCGATCCGTGCAAGCGCATCAGCTTTTTCGTTTCCTGGTAGACCGGAACTTCCTGGTAACTCGGCATAACTCCCCTGTCCTTTCTGTTTTGTTTTTTCTCCTCCGGCCTGGGAAAACCCTTTGTAGCCTAAAAGGCAAAGAAGGGGAGACCAAAAGGACCTTGTATGTCCTCATGGAGGAAGAAGTTGAGGTGCCACTAGTCGGGCACAAAGAGAGATGCAGCTCTTTTAGAGAATAGTTCAGTTACACACTGATTTCTTTTTCAAAAATTGTAAATCATCATCTCCGTGGTGCTACAACTCCTGTAGAGTCAAGGCCTCCCATAGCTTGGTCTGCCAGTCTTCTCTATTGGTTGCCGCTGCTCTCCAATTGCGGATTACCAAGGTGGACCTGTCATCTGCTGCCACTCCATCGATCCATCTGAGCCAAAATCTTCCCACTCTTCTTGTCCCATAAATCCTTTCATCTAGGACCATCCTAGTAATTTAATCCTATCATCATTCTAATTAAATGACCTGCTCATCGAAGCTGGCCTACTTTATTCAACTTTAAGATATCTCAGCTCTTGTAGAATCTTTTTAACTCAGAATTTGTTCTTCTCCTCCAGATTCCAATGACGCAAACTGAATCATAAATTCTTCTCTCGAACCTTAAGAGAAGGGCCTCCTGTGTACTGGGTAATGTCCAGCATTCAGAGGCATAAGTGGGAACTGGTCTTACCAGTGTCTTATACAGTTGCACCTTTGTGTTTTGAGAGGTAGCCCTGCTCCTGAAATGCTTCAGTAATCCAAAATATCATTTATTTGCTGAAATAATTCTGTGATTGATCTCTGCTTTTATTTCATTATTCACATTTAAATGCGAACCAAGATATAAAAATACTTTTACCCTTTCAAATAAAAAGCTTCTAGCCATAAAATGCGATGGTTCATGCACATCCAGTTGTGGGCCTGTATGCATGTATTTGGTTTTTTATTTATTAATCTCTAAACTCACTCTAGCTGCTGCTATCTGGAGACTGATAAAAGTGTTTTCTAAATCTGTAGGGGTTCTCCCAACAATATCTAAGTTATCAGCGTAGGCCAAAATCATAGAAGATCTATTGAATATAGTGTCCCCAACTTGTATTCCAGATTTTTGCACTGCACTTCCAAGGGCCAAACTGAAGAGAAGGCATGCAAGATAATCACTCTGTCTGAGCCATTTGTGGTTTTCAAAGCAATCGGTGAGGTCACCCTGAACACGCACTGTGCATTGCACCTTCTTCATCGTATCCCTAATGAGACATATTAGCTTCGGTGGTATTCCCATTTCTAGAAGCTCCTGGTACAGCTCATTTCTCTTTACACTATCATAGGCCATTTGAAAGTCGACGAACAAGTGATGTGTGTGGATATTATACTCCCTGCACTTCCCCAGAATGATTCTGACAGAGAATATCTGATCTATGGTAGACTTTCCTCTCATAAAGCCTGTCTGGTACTTTCCTATGTTCTACTCGGCAAAAGGAAGCAGTTTTTTATAAAATATCTGAGAGAACACCTTATAAGCACATGATAAGAGGGATATACCGTGATAATTATGACAATCAAGCACACACCCTCTTGTAAATTGGGCAAATAACTGCTTTGTTCCATTCACAAGGGATTTCTTATATCTTCCAGACATCCATTATTATATTATAGAGGAACTTCACTAATTCTTCTCTTCTGTACTTAACAGTTCTGCAGGGAGACCGTCTGGTCTCAGTGCTTTATTATTTTTTAGCATTCCCACCGCTTCATAGAGGTCTTCCGTGTCAGGGGGCTCCAGTTCTCCTAGGGTCATCACCATTTCTCTATTTCTGCCATATCATTAAGGAGGACATCAACGAAGTGCCGCCACTGTTCCAGAACTTTTATGCCATTTGTGACCAGGTTATTCTCATTGTCTCTACAGGTATTTATTCTAGGTTTGAATGTCTGTCGGCTGCTGTATATTTCTAGGAAGAATTTTTTACTCTCCTTATTGTTTTGGTAGTCTTCCATTTGCTGAAGCCGTCTTCCCTTCTTCTGGGTCTGTATTCTTCCACTGATCTTCTTGTATGCCTTTGGTGTAGCATTGTTCTATAAGCATGTTTATTCTGACTGGTCACTCTTTGACATTCTTAGTAGGCTTTTGATATCCATGCATACCAACTGCCAGTTCTTCCATGGTTTCTTTGCATTTTTGCCACTGTTGATTTATGCTATCAGCCTGATAAAAATCTTTCATTCTTCTGACATTCATGCTGTCAGTAAAGAATTGTCTAACTTCAAGATCCTTCAGTTGTCAATATTCATCTTAAGTGATCATGCTCCAAGTTGATTTCTGATGTTTGAAACTCTTGCCCTAACCCTGCAGATTGTAAGGGAGTGATCAGAATCAGTGTTGGGGCCTCTGAAAACTCTCACATCCATCAAACTAGTGATATGAAGGCTACTTATTAACAGATGGTCTGTTAACAGATGGTATTAACAGATTTGGTTACATGTGAATCCATCATTGGAGTGCCATGCTGCTAGATGGATTCTTTTGTGGGGGAACATAGTGCTTCCAACCACAAGTCCCTTTTACGGCAGCACAATTTATCATCCTCATTTCATTATCATTCATGCTATGTAGACCAATTGTGGACAAATATTCTTTCTCCTTTCCTACCTGCGCATTATAGTCTCCTAGAATAATCTTAACACCAGCTCCTCTTGTACCAGGAGACCAATGAGGCAGCTTCATTACTATAAAAACAGTTGTTAAGTTATATTGCTACTACATATGTATGTATGTATACTATATGAAGGGTCTTGGGTTCAATAAGTGGTAAGGAAGTACTTTTTCAAGGTCAAAAGTTGTGCAAGGAAATTATTTGGCCCATATGAACCTAAAACACCAGGTTTAGCCCATAGGCATTGATGACCTCAACATTTTATGCATATAAGCCCTAAATAATAACCAGGTTTTAATTTATTAATTAAAGTCCAGGCTCTATACAGTGTACAGAAGGGCTACTCAGCTGGAGATTGATCTACAGCTGATGTAAAAGAATAAATAGTTATCAGTCACTGCTAAACTCAAATCCGGGACCAAGAGAAAAGGAGTAGAGAGGCTTACTCAGTGAGCTACATCTCTCTCCCCCCCCCCCTCACTCTCTCTCTCTCAATTTTTTTTTCATTGTATATTTTACTTTAGTATGGCTCTTTTTTACTTTATTTATTTTATTTTTATATTTGGTTGCAAAAAATAAAAACTTCAGGTATGAAAGGAAATCTCATCCAAGTTCTTTCAGGTTAAGCTTCGAGCAAATAATCCAGGGTTTCTACTGAACCTGGAAAATTCATGTAATTATAAGAAAAACTTTAAAAGTCAAGGATGCAAGCTAGGGAATTCAAGTGCAAATTCACTGTTCGTTTACATAATATATGTAAATTCACATGTATAGACATGAACCGTCAAAAGTATATTGGTGTGATATTTATTTTTTTTAATTTTAAACAATTATCTATATTTTTACAAGGGCTCAAAGAATGTCATTCCTCTATGGTTTTGCTTATTATAACGGTCTATAAAAAAAATTATAAACGTTAAAAGTTGGTAGTCTGCTTTTTTTCTTCTTCTGTAATTTTTTTTTTCTAATTGTATTATCAAAACCATTTATTAAGAAACCATATCAGGTACAATTAAGAAAATTTGTTAGGTAACATTAGACTGTTAATATTTTATTTGTTTTTAAAAAATATTTTTAGGCCAAAAAATGGTTTTGAATATGTTTTCATTAAGTTAGTAGTAAAAAAGTTGTCTAGTGTTTGTTAAATATTTTACAAGCTTTGATGTCAGATTCTTAATTTACTTATAATAACTCTTCCAGTTTTGTGGATTATAATATATATAATTCTAAATATTGTACCAATTATTTTAATTAGTGGTACATATTAATTTGTAAAAATTTAGCCAGGAGCCGAATATTTTTTCCCTTACTCTTATTTAACAATTTTAAATAGCTTATACAGTATTTGTATTGGTGTTGTATTCTTCTTTTGTGGCTCTACAATTTTTGTAGAGGAGCCAGGGCCTCCTACAGCTTCAACTGCTAGTTATCTCTAAGTAGTGCAACCGCCTTCCAATAAGGATAGCTTGTTTGCACGCCATCTAAGTTTAGGTCTGCCTATCTGTCTTTTTGTGTAAATTCATTCTTCTAATAATTTTCTCAATATATGTTCCTTAGGCATCTGGCAATAAGGAGAATCATTATTATTTTCTCAACATTGGCATCTCGATATAGCTCCTGCAGCTCATCATTTGTTTGCATTCTTCATTCCTGGTTGCTATTGAGTATTGGGCTAAATATTCTCCGTAAAATGTGATACATCAATCAAAGAAAGACTGCTTCTTGAATTTTTTATATTGTTCAATACTTAAAGTCATGAATACAATGAAAAAATAATTTTTTATTTAACCATATGTCAGCACTGGTCTGATTAAGGTTTTATATATGCACATCCTGGTTGTGCGTGAAATCACTCGACTTTTAAGTGTCTTTAAAGGCTAAAATAGGCTCTCTTAGTGGTCATGGTGCATCTCTGGATTTCTGTATTAATGTCATTATTTATATTCATCTAGAAGCCAAGGTATATAAACTCAGAGATCCATTCAAACTTGAAGCCTCCAATTCCATGTAGCTTCTCTGGGGTCACCACCCTTTGGATTGTTCCACATATAGAAATAAAAAATAATCTTTATTCAGGGACAAGGCCCCTTAAGCATAACAATCGTAAACAAAAAACAAAAACCATATCTGGCCGAAAATTACATTAATCAAAATCAAAATTAAAGAATATATACAGAAAGTAAGAAAAACACCCTTCTTTTTACAGTCTCATATATTTATGTTTTTGAGCTTTTCGTGCTCTGCACCATATTCATCTAAAAAATATTTTTAAATACACATTAAATTAGAATATATATACATATATATATATATGAGAAGGAATTAGTCGAGGGTGCGGTCAAAAAAATAAAATAAATTAAAATATATAAATAATTTTAATTTTTGCCGACGTTTCGACCCACTTTGCAGGTCGTCTTCAGGGCTACAAAAGATACAAACATGTTGAAAGAATAAAAATAAAATAAAAAATAAATATAAGTATATATAAATTACGAAGAAGTTGTCAGATACAGAAATAAAAGATAAAGAAAATAAATACATGATAAGAAAATAGATAAAAGAAAATAAATACATGAATGTTAACGAATAAATGAATGTTAACGAATAAATTGATTGAAAATTGAATAACTATTGTTACAGTAAAGTTAAAATATGGATAAGATAACATAATAATAAGATATCAGTGGATAACAAGCAAGTGGAGGTTACCTTTAATTGTAAATAAACAGATAACGGGACCAAAGGTTAAGAAGTGAAGAAATTGAAAGATTAATAGGGTAACATTAGTGTAATATTGTTGGGATAGATTATTAAGTATAAATAACTCTATAAGAAAACAATAATTTTAAAAGAATACTTTAAAATGTAAGAATAAATGTAAAAACAAGGTTATGATGATAAAGAAACAAAAAACAGGTTGTACTATATATAGATGACAATTGACATTTAGTTTTTTGAAAGCGGTAATGGAATGGTAGGCTATATGAAGATAATAATAAGGTGTATAGTTGAAGGATAGGTGTGTTAAGAAAGGAATCTCAATAAAAGTCAAAACATACCGTTGGATGTGGCACTGCGGGAGGCGGTTGAAACACTGGCAGTGTCAAAAACTCTAGTTAGCAGTGTCAAAAAAAAGTTCTAGTAAAAATAACCTTATATATAATAAATATATATATAATATATTTATATATATATATATATATATATAATAAATTTTAATAAATATATTTTAATAAATATATATATTTTAATAAATATATATATATATAATAAATACAAATCCATATATATATATATATATATATAATAAATAACAATATATATAATAAATCTATATATATATATATATATATATATATATATATATATAAAAGGAGAAGTAAAAGAAAGTATAAATGGAAGTGAGAAGATTAAATAGAGGTTTATGATCGAGACTTTTTTAAAATGTTGATGATTTGGGAATAGGCGAGTGATAGATTTTGCTTGTCTGTTTTTAAGTTTAGTGGTTTGTAGTCTAATTGAATGAAAACACTTTCCGTAAGTAGTCTTTTGTCGTGGTTAGGTACTGTGGCAAGAATGGAGGTATTGTCAAAGTCAAATGTGTGGTTTGAGGTTAAGGCGTGTTCAGAGAGTTTAGAAGCAGTAGAGTTCTTAGAAGTAATTATTACTTCTAAGAACTCTACTGCTTCTAAACTCTCTGAACACGCCTTAACCTCAAACCACACATTTGACTTTGACAATACCTCCATTCTTGCCACAGTACCTAACCACGACAAAAGACTACTTACGGAAAGTGTTTTCATTCAATTAGACTACAAACCACTAAACTTAAAAACAGACAAGCAAAATCTATCACTCGCCTATTCCCAAATCATCAACATTTTAAAAAAGTCTCGATCATAAACCTCTATTTAATCTTCTCACTTCCATTTATACTTTCTTTTACTTCTCCTTTTATATATATATATATATATATATATATATATATATATATATAGATTTATTATATATATTGTTATTTATTATATATATATATATATATATATGGATTTGTATTTATTATATATATATATATATTTATTAAAATATATATATTTATTAAAATATATTTATTAAAATTTATTATATATATATATATATATATAAATATATTATATATATATTTATTATATATAAGGTTATTTTTACTAGAACTTTTTTTTGACACTGCTAACTAGAGTTTTTGACACTGCCAGTGTTTCAACCGCCTCCCGCAGTGCCACATCCAACGGTATGTTTTGACTTTTATTGAGATTCCTTTCTTAACACACCTATCCTTCAACTATACACCTTATTATTATCTTCATATAGCCTACCATTCCATTACCGCTTTCAAAAAACTAAATGTCAATTGTCATCTATATATAGTACAACCTGTTTTTTGTTTCTTTATCATCATAACCTTGTTTTTACATTTATTCTTACATTTTAAAGTATTCTTTTAAAATTATTGTTTTCTTATAGAGTTATTTATACTTAATAATCTATCCCAACAATATTACACTAATGTTACCCTATTAATCTTTCAATTTCTTCACTTCTTAACCTTTGGTCCCGTTATCTGTTTATTTACAATTAAAGGTAACCTCCACTTGCTTGTTATCCACTGATATCTTATTATTATGTTATCTTATCCATATTTTAACTTTACTGTAACAATAGTTATTCAATTTTCAATCAATTTATTCGTTAACATTCATTTATTCGTTAACATTCATGTATTTATTTTCTTTTATCTATTTTCTTATCATGTATTATTTTCTTTATCTTTTATTTCTGTATCTGACAACCTCTTCGTAATTTATATATACTTATATTTAATTTTTATTTTATTTTTATTCTTTCAACATGTTTGTATCTTTTGTAGCCCTGAAGACGACCTGCAAAGTGGGTCGAAACGTCGGCAAAAATTAAAATTATTTATATATTTTAATTTATTTTATTTTTTTGACCGCACCCTCGACTAATTCCTTCTCATATCATATCAACGGTCAACCAACTCTACATCAATATATATATATATATATATATATATATATATATATATATATATATATATCTACATTAAATTAGAATATATACACATATACATACATATATATATATATATATATATATATATATATGTATATATATTCTAATTTAATGTGTATTTAAAAATATTTTAAATATATATATATATATATTTACAACTTTTCCTTAATCGACCTTCTTTGAGTATTAAATTTAAACTTAACTATTTAATTGGGAATAAGGTCACTTAATTATTATTCAATAAACTATTGAATGTTCATTTCTTCTGTTTTTTGACGTTTCGATCCCGGTATTTTCTTTTTATTAGTCAACCATGGGATCCTCTTCAAAACTAGAATTTTAAAAAATAGAGAATATATATATATATATATATATATATATATATATATATATATATAAATATTCAACAATCATACATTATACATATATAACTATAGAATACATTAGAAAAGTTATACATTAAATTTGTTAATTGTCACTACAGGAATCTGCCAATATTTCCACATACCTTTACAATGCTCGTTCAATCCATTTTATGAATAACATAGTAACATGAAACCACTCGTTAAGAAACTACCCACTAGTAACACTCTAAAAATGTATTTACAAAAGGAGATCTCGAGGCTATCTTCTTTTCAGATGCCTCGGAGGGTTGTCAGGGATCAAAGAGGAAGCAAGGTTAGAAACGAGAGGATTTGGATGGTTCTGAAGCTTGTTATGGAAGGGTAGGTATCTGGATTGGGCCAGGCTAGAAACACAAGCAACATTAATTATGGATGATTTTATTTGTGACAAAGCAAAGTGCAGTGAGGATTTTAAGAAGGATTTTGGATTGTAAGGATTGGATACGAGAGGAATTTGATGGCTTATTGGAGCCCCAGAGCTCAACTCCGTAAGTCCAAATAGGTCTTATTGTAGTCATATATATGAGTTCGTATTTGTAATTGACTGGAAGCTAAGAGTGTTTGTCTAGTAAGTGCTGGAGTAGTCGGAAACGTCGAGCGGTTCTTGTCGTTTCAGTCTGGTATGAGGATTCCAAGTTAGACGTTTGTCTAAGTGGAGTCCAATGTATCGGATTTGTTCAACAGGGATAAGTGGGTTATTATTAAAGGATACTGTAGGACAGGAGGACATAGGTTTACTACAAAGGGTAAAGGTGATTTGATGGATCCTCCAGTCAATAAAAATTTAAAATTTAATTTTAATACCTGTCTTATTATTTGATTGTATTGTTTCAAAATATTAGCTGAATCCAATTTTGAATTCATAATGATCTCTTGTTTAGCTGCTATGTAAATAACTTCAATGACGTAGATATAGTATACGTATTATGTAGATACTGAACAGTATCTGACTAGGCTCGCCCTGGAGGAGTCCAGAAAATATAAAAATTTAAAAATTATGACAAATCTTATAAATAAACAATAAGATGATATTAGGATGTGATACTGTCTGAAGATGGGATAAGAAAGTGGATCCCGAAACATCATAAAAATAAAGAAAAATTCTTGGGAGAGTAAATGCTGTTATTAAATCTTAATTAAATAATTCTAGTTTTCGCCTAACTGTTTTGTAATTCATTCTGAATAATAAACATGAAAAAATAAAAACATGCATATACCCCATTATTATTTTCCAAAAGAATTCTCGATAAATTTGTTTTTTTCACTGTAGGGCTATAAATATGAGAACAAGGAAGTCTCAAAATGGTGCCAATATATAGTTGTTTATTTATTGACTGAACCCCAAGATACTCAGAAAAAAATGTTGTTTTTGCATGAGTGCGCGAATTATTTCCTATTATAACTAGTTCACACTTTTTTACAATTAATAAATATAATGTATTAATATGAAATGATGATTTAATGATTCTGTTGAATTTAATGATTGATGCAGGCATGCAGGAGCTCCTCTTGAATACAACTCAAATAAGCCAGCTCCTCCAGCAAAACCAGCAATGACTTCTTACAAGCCAGTGCCTCCGCCAAAACCAAAAAGTTACAGACCACCTCATCAAAATTACCACCAAACCAATGAATATCAACATTCCAAGTCATACAGCATAACGGATAATAATTATTCAACACATCTTCATAATTGTGTGAGTATAACTATTTAAATAATTATATTTTCTCTTTATTTTTATTTAAACACAAATACTTAAATATATATTTATTAATTTTGAGGTTACATATTGATTCCATGGTTTCGGTAATGTCTTTTGGAAATTTAATAAAAGATAATTGATATTACATTTTACTTATTTTATCATTAAACATAAAGAAAATTATTAAATTCACACAAATAGAATCAAATAATATAAGTTACACTATATTCAGTATGTTCACTTTTTTCCATTTTTTGTCGATATGGACTTGCCAATGTCCGAGTGTGTCTCTTTTGAATAATACTTTTATACACTAATTTTTTATTAAGAAACCATGGAGATCTTGTAATCAGAACAAAGCTAATAGTTTTTTCTCCTGCCTCATGTACTATTATTCTAATTTTTGACCATATTTCAACATCTATATCTAATGAATATGGTCTGTTTGCTAGATTTTTGTTAATATGTTGGAAAAAACCTTGTACACTCTTGAGGATCTTCAAGTTTTTGTTAGTTGAACTTCTTGGTTCTTTGACATCATGTGGTCTTAAGAGTCGAAATACTGCCTCTCTTACATGCTACAGCTAGGTACTTGTATATAAAAATAAATAGGATGATAATCTGTGTCTATGTTGGTTCTTCTTTATGTTTGATGATTTGTAAGATTGGATTTATGTCTTGTGCTGGTCCGAAAGTAATCGATTTGGTTCACTGTATTCTTATTGGGATATCTGCGTACTTATATGGATCCTTTTATGTGGGAAATGACTGCTTCTGCTTTCCAATGTTTGGTTACAAGAATATTTATTTACCAACCTTAGCATTAAAATTGTTTGCAATTATTTTAATGTTAGTCCGAGGCTGTACTATCTGATTCTACTATTCAGACCCAGCATATCGTGAAAATCCTCCTTGTCTTGTTCATCTGATATTTTGGTAGGGGCATGATAGCTGATTTCAACATTCAACAGCTAAGAGATTGTAGGAGGATTTTGGGCTTGATACTACCATGTATATATAGGACACCACCTCCTGTGCAATCAAATCTGTCATGGTGTAGGAAAAAGTAATTGGTCTTGGGAATTTGGGGAAAAGGTATAAAAGGTTTTAGACAGCTTTCAAATACTATGCTATTATGTGATAAAATATATATGGTGTCTTCAAGGAATATATAATCCTTATACTTTCAATTTTTTTATACTACTCCCAATGTCAGGAAAATATTTCTGTAAATCCTCATCGTGGGCAATAAGGGATTGTCCACTGAACTGACAGGACTGAGAAATTAGAGGCCAACTACAAAGAAATTCAAAAGCTCTTCTACAGAGTGTTAAAATCCATCCGGAAGGAAAAGTTTATCAAGGACAGAAATGGAAAAAGTTCTGATGAATAGAAGCAAAGAAATAATGAGCCGGTGGGAAGAATATTTCCAAGAACTACTTGATGGGATTAGGGTTAGGACCAATGACATATAACATCAATTCCATTCCACATTTTATGGATGAAGCACTACAAAATATGAAGCTGGGAAAAGCAGCTGGCAGAGATGGTATATCACTTGAAAAACTAATGAAGAAGTGGAAAGAAGTAATCTGTGCTTTTGTGGATTTGATGAAAGTCTTTGGTCAAGCCAGAAAGAAATATTCAGCTAAGGCGCTAGGATTGGGCATGGGTCTATGAATGGCTATTGAAAACCTTTACAGAAGAAACAGAAACATAGTCAGAACGTCCAATTGCATCTCTGCAAAATTCGAAACAGTCAGTGATATACGACAAGGCTATTGTCTCAGTCCTCCCCTGTTTATTGTTCTGCTCAATTCAGCTCTGTAGAAAACCAAATCTAAGGTGGGAGGTTTTCATCTCTGCTAATGGAATCTAACACCAACGAACTACAAGTTAATGCCTTGTGCTGATGACCTGGTGACTTTTGGGAAAGATGGTAGAGATCTTCAGTATAACATAATGCTCCTAAAAAAACCAGCTGGATAAACACTCAACAAAATGAAGAAAAAACTGAAGTAATGAAGATTGGAAAGCTCTGGGATCACAATTTATGTATAGTCTGCATAAATGGAAAAATAACAGAACATGTGGATAGCTTTAGATATCATCTAAGAGCACACCTAACAGAAAAAGGACTTGAAGATACAAGGTTCAGAGAAAGAATAGCGTCAGCTGAAAAGTTTTTCAATGCCATTAAATGGAGCTTCATTAACAGGAGAGAAGTATCAACAGGATAAAAGGTGGATATATACAAAAATACTTTCATCCTAATACTGATGTATTCCAGTGAATCTTGGACCATTACCTACCGGAAAGCACAAGAGTACAGCACTGTTCAGAAATGAGATTCCTTTGGAGAATTGAAGGTAAAACTTGTTTTACCATCAATGTTTTATTGCCTTGACGAGACTGAATCATGAATACAACAATAAGGACAACCTCATTGTAAAGCCTGTAAGAACAGTGATTGAGGAGAATCAACTCTGATGGTATAGACACATCATTACGATGAATGAAAATAAGGAGAAGAGAATTGGTGGGAGAGAGAGATTTATGGTCCAGGCTCAGCAAGGAAGCCCTAACACTGCAATGGTGGTAGGCAGGAGCTCGACGAAGAAGAAGATAAAAAAGTTAAAGTTTAAGTGGTAGGTAGGATAAAGTCACTTAAATTCTTCATAAAAACAGGAAACAGGCATCCCTTGGGATCCTAAAGATGAATTATACAAAGCAATTTATCAAACGTTTTAGTTTCGCCTCGATATCCCCAGATGCCCCCATATACCGTACAGCAATTGTCAAAGTGGGGAAATATTAAGGAAGTGATCAGGAGCCTACATGTTTCAAATGGAAATAGATGGCAGAGGTAATTTAGATGTTTTAAAGTGGAAAACGCATGGCAGGTGGCAGAGGTAATTTAGATGTTTTAAAGTGGAAAACGCATGGCAGGAGATGTTGGATTCATGATATATCCAGGAAAGGGTTTGATCATAAGTTATTCCAAGGATCTTAATGATGGGATTATCAAGCAGAAACAAGGGTGGAATTTAAGGAACAGTCTTAAGGAAGGAATTGGAGCCTATTAAAATTGCTTTCATCTTCTTCGCATTGAATATAAACTTGTCAGGTTGTGCCCAGTCACATATTCTATTTATCTCCTCTTGAAGTTTTTTAGTGGCTGATAAGACTTCCCTTAAAAAGCATCCTGATAGTAAGGCAGTGGTAATGATAATAATAAAGATGCACAACTCATCTTAATTACTAATGGAATACTTGAAAGAATGCTTTCCAACTGATGTCTGGTCCTATGCTCCATTTTTTTTTTTTTTTTTTTTTTTTTTATCTAATGCAAATTATTAAAGTAAAAGGAGTGGTTCAAGGATATGCCATGTTCTGCTAATTTTGAGGTGAATGGGTTCCAGGAGGGGGCGAAGACAGATCGCCTCCGCATGGTGCCTCCTGGTAACAGTATTATATTATACTGGCTAAAGGATCTGTAAATGAGGTAACAGAAATGGGTCATACCATCTGACCGTCTCAGGAAGTAGGAGTTAAATATCCCGTTTAGAACTCTGAACCCACAAGGTAGGTGTAGCTACCCTAAAGAGGCAGTCCCTCCACCGTAATAGAGGACTGTGGGCCAATTCCTCACATCTCCGAATGAAAATGATTAAAAGAAACACTAGGAAGAAAATCGGATTGTCTTTCTTGGCTATGACTTAGCGACGATATGGAACAACAAAATATGGAACATGGGACATAAGGGGTCTAGCCGGGAAGGAGATGGATCTGGTGGAAGAAATGGAGAGGGAGGACCTCATCGAAGATAATGGCGATCACCGAAACAAAGAAGAAGGGAACAGGTTGCATAGACGTTGGTAATGGGTTTGTGTTAATTTACTCTGGAGTAGCAACCAACAAGAGAGCTAAAGCTTGGGTAGCAATTCTTATTCATAGGGACTTGACAAGGAATATTTTGGACTGGAGGAGCATTAATGAAAGGATATTGATTTTGAAGCTAAGAGATCAGGAAACCAAGGAAAATTGGGCATTAATAGCAGCATACAGACCTAATGAGGATGAACTAACAGAGGTGAAAGATATGTTCTTCAAAATGCTGCAGATAGCAATGGATGATGAAGACTAAAATCTAATGCTGCTGGGAGACTTGAATGGAAGAGTGGGTAGACGTCAAATTGGTTTCATTTTCATTTTTAAAATTAAAACTCAATCAATTTTATCAACCATTCACCTCAGTCAAAATCTGTTTCGCAATATTTATTTTATTGTATAACGTCATTTTGGTATGTGAGAAGGAATTGGTAGAGATGATATTTAAATGAGGACAAGGAAGGGCATGGCGGATATCAGATGGCTAGGAATTCCAGAAGATAGTGGATCGGGCAATAAAGGAATATTCAAATGTCTTAGTTCTATGGGAAGGGATATGAAGGTCGGAAACACGGGATCTTGTTTTCTGGGAGTGGACCAAGGGTTTGAACTGTAGGAGACTGTAGATGTAGGAAGGGTGCCGGGTGTTGATCGTTTGGAATATGAAAGATCCAAGGAAATACTGTCTGCGGAAAGAAGGGAAGAGCCACTTTAACTCATCGTAAAGGTGGGACACATGAGACCGCCTCAATGTACGGAAGACAAATCTCAAGCAGGTATTCATGAGTCGCTTCAATCTATCCTCGAGTACCATCGGGATGCCTCTGTACACCACACAGCCGTAGTCAAAGTGGGGGAAAATAAGGGAGGATACAAGGAGCTTGTGGATGGATTGTGGGAATAGGTGGCCTGAGCGATGAAATAGCTGTATGTCTAAAAACCGGGTGTCTAAAAAAATAATAATCCGTAGGTGAAAGGTCCGGAGAGTAGGGCGGGTGTGGGAGATTTTCATGTCCAAGCTCCAACAGTTTTTGTGACGTCACACGTGAGACATGTGGCCAGGTGTTGTCATGCAACAAAATAGGCACCTTCCTATTGACCAAAGATGTCTTCATTATTGCCAATTTCTTATGCATTGCATTAATTCGGTTACAATATGATTCGGCATTGGTGGTTTCTTCAGGATTTAAGAAGCTGTAGTGTATCAAACTAAATGAAGCCCACCAAACAGTAACCATCACCTTTTTTTGATGAGTTGGGGGCTTTGGAAAATGTTCTGTTGTTTCTCAAGTCATGGTCCAGAACGTCTGCTGTTATCATAAAGTACCCACTTTTCATCACAAGTAACAATTCTGGACAGAAAAGGGTCGTTTTTGTTTCAGCAAAGAAGTGTAGCATAAAATTCATAAATCTGCTTTTTTGGCGATCGTTTAATGTGTGTGGAACCCAACTTCGAAGCTTTTTTTACCTTTCCAATAGCCTTGAGGTGGTCATTGATGGTCTATTTGCTAAGGTTAAGTTCCCCTGCAAGTTCTCAAACAGTTTTTCTGGGATTTTCTTCCACCAAAGCCTACAGAACATTGTCATAAAAAGAGGAAGTCCTTCCACGACATTCTTTGTCTTCAAGGCTGAAGTCTCCTTCCCAAAATTTTTTGAGCCACCATTGAACAGTGCACTCATTAATGCTACTCTCGCCCCATACTTGGTTGATGTTTCTGGTCGTCTGGGCTCCGTTCCGGCCGAGTTTAAACTTGTAAAACAAAATTATACAAAAATCAGGCGTTGACATCTTAGTAAAGGCTGAATTACTTCTAAGCAGCAAAATACTACAGAGGTAAACAAACATTGTTTGGAAGAGGATTAATATGTGTTGATATTCATACAAATCAAAAATACAGTACACGTAATCAGTTTTTATGTAGAGGTGTATTGTAAAGAAAACTCAAAATCCTGCATTATTTTCTGGACAACCCAATAGTAATATGAAGTTTTAAGGTAATTTTTTATTTTCTCCAATGTAATAGTTATAATTAGTGGTGGAACATGCAATTTGGTAAACTAAATTACTTTTTTAAAGAAGTGGTAAGGAATCTTATTGGTTGCCGTAAAGGTTTTTCAATTTGTTGTTATTTATTTTAAAAAATATGTATATTATGAAAACTGAAAGAAAAGGATATTTTAATTTTTAAAGGATAGGAATGTGTGAAACTATTTTATATTGAAAAACTGTATGAGGAGGTTGTAAAGAATTGGTATGAGAAGAATGGGCTTTTGAGGAACTACTAATTAGAGATTGGAACAGTCTGCAACCATAATAGATATATTTTGACTGAAAATCCTGATTATTTATCATCCACAAATAAAAAATTAATCAAGTATTTTTTAAGAAATTTTCATCAATTAAGACATTAAACTCTTTTTTTTATCCACCCTAATATTGTCAATGAAGTCCTATGGTAGTAAATCATCTTACTGATTTTATTTTTAGATGTCTTCAAAGTTAATTGATCTTCCTTTGTTGGGCTCATATACTTTATTGATTAATATTATACATTTTACGAGTAAAATCTGAAGACTGGAATATCCCATCTTCTAACTTTCAGTAAAATATATTTTATTAATCAATCAATATTATTACATTTCTGCCTTTTTTTTCCAAACCAATTTTGATGTTAATTATTTATCTACTCTTTCTTATGATAAGATTTAACAATAGATATTACATCATAATTTAAACCAAGTGAACAATTAATATGAAAATTTTATTTTACAAAAATCTGTAGAAATGTGATAACATATAACATATACAAAGTACTTTTACGCTATTGAAGAAAAAAAATGGCTTTATTTTGTAACACAACTTAATTTTGAATATTTATTTATTGAAGTAACCTTCATTTTTATTTTCAAAGTTTTAGTGTGCGTTAATTTATATATTTTTGTATAACTATGGTTTTTTTTTAGAAAATTGAGATACATATGTGGAAGATTGTGTGTGTTAAATAAGAGAAGAGAAAAAAAAATACAAAAAAAAAGTATAGGAGTGTTAATTAAGTAATGAAAGTATTTTTTTATAGAGACATCCTGAAGAAGGAATGTTGTAGTCCTGAAAAATTACTCATAAAAAGATAATATTGAATAATAAGGAAATGAGTTAAACAAAGGAAGGTTAATATGCCTTGATCACATCTAACAACAATATATAAGATGAGATTTTACAGAACAGAAAAAATAAATAGTTCAACGTTTTGTATTTCATAAGTGTTGTTCTTTCTAAAGAATTCAATAGTTGATATTTTTAATATATCAAGATTTTATAAAATCATTCACCAGCAACAATTAAATAACTGCTTTGCTGTATGTTTTTTCTTAATCTGTATTAATTACATATAAGTGATATCTTTTGCTAGTTTGCCTATAGTCATAAAATCTTGTAAGGTCAGGTTGTCATGGTTTGAATAGGAGATTCACCACTGATTGAACCTAGAGGTATGGGAGAAGGGTGAAAACAAGGGATGGATAATGAGGTAGGGAGCTCAAAACAACTAGTTCCAGGCAAAGCTGGTCTGGGTCTGAAGATTTTGATAGGGAGGTGATGAAGCATGAAAATTGGAGAAAGCTTGGATAGCTTAAAGATTTTCTTACTTCTATGAGGTATGCCACTATTCCTGTCATAATGTGAATGATAATTTGTTTGCATTTATAGATCCCTTTTCAACCTCTTTAAGAGAAACTGGTATATTTTTGTCACTTCACCTTTATGAAATTTCTATCTTATAAGAACAATAAATACAACCAATAATAAAAGAATAATTTTCCCTGCTGTTCATTATATCGAAATACGATTTCATGATATAATTTATAAACTAAGTTTTATTAGCACTTCATGAAAAAAAAATTGAAATTTCACCATAAACAAAATATATAATATTCATTTTATTAATGAGGTGTTATTACATATTTATATAATCAACCAATTCTGTCTTTAATTATTTATTCTTGTTTAAACTGGCATTTCAATTCCCTTGCCAGTGTAGAAGTATCTCAAAAATCTCTAGAAATATGAAATTACCAAGAATACACAGCCAGTTTTCATGTACGGCTGTGAGAATTAGGGTGGTATGCAGTTGTTATTTAAACTTTCCTGTACCTTTAACATCCCTAACAACTTGTTCTATGAGACCAGTGCCCATTTCTTCAAGCTCCCTTCCTTACAGCCTCCTTCAATATGACTGCAGTTGTGCCTTCCTTGTTCCCTGAGCTCTTTTTATACTAACAACTTTTATTTAACTGATAGGCAGTGCAATTTTTGTTACTTCTTTACTTTTATTGAAGGAAGTTTGCGGACTGTTCTACATATCACGGGCGATAAATATTCAGGACGCAGTCATTATAAAGTTTTTATTGGTGCCGACGTTTCAACCCAAACATTTGGGTCATCATCAGGGTTCGTTTCAAGCACTCATTGCTTCGGTTGAAATGTCGGCACCTCTATTTTTATTATTTAAAACTTTATAATGACTGCATTCTGAATATTTATCACACATATTTTACTTTTAAAGTATAAAATATAGGGTAATGTTATTTCTTGATTCAAACTATTTTCTGAATTTTCATTTATTTTTCCTCTTAAATATTGTGAATGGATTGACTTTTCGTTGTTCAAATAATTTGTTGACTTTTAGAATAAAAGGGAAACTGGTATGGAAAGTTTTGGAATTTTCTTTTACTTTTCATAACATTGATAACGGATGATCGGTTTTTCTTGTACAAACTATTTTCAGACATTTTAGAGGTAGGCTAAAGGATGACCTCTGGTTTGAATTCCTCAGCTATCTTCCATACAATCCCTATTTTTCATTATGTCCTAAAGTCTATGTCCCAGAAATTATTTTATTTATGCTATTTTGGTTATTTATTGATATTATTTTATTATTAATGTATCTTTCTTAAGAACATAACTTAATCCATCACCCAAGCTGGTCTTCTAAATCTTCCAGCTAAACTTCGGCATTGTATTATAGCATTAATTGAATACAACCATTTGTAATTTCAAGGGATCAAATGACCCAAGTGAATGAAAGGTCCAACAGTTATAAAACAAACAAACAAATAAATTGAGTTAAAATTTTTATTAATAAAGAGGTTGGATGTAGAAATGGTGTAAGGCATAGATTTAATAATTAAGATTTCATAATAAATCTTAATAGATTATTTACTGTGTTGAATATGTTTCAGACTGACTATTTTTTAATAGAAAAAGTAAATTCCTTTACTTTTTGACTTATACCACTTTTAAATTTAATGGTTCAGCAATTAATAATTCATAGATTAAAACTGTCACTCCCAAGGATAAAAAAAATAATAAACAATAACATTTTTGACAAATTTTATTATGTTAAATTACGTTATGATAGAATAATTAGGATTAAATCCAGATATGGAAAAAGAGGAAGTCAAAGATAGAGTGGAAGCAATTATCTGACTTGATTTTTAAATAATTAAATTTTATTTAAAATTTTTTTTTATTTTGTTCTTACAATCAACCATGATAAAAAAATTACACTTTTTTAAAGAATATTATTTTTTCAGTAGGTTAACTTAAACCACTTGACAAATAAAATACATTTTAAGGATAAAAATGTATTTAAAACAAAAATAAAACGTAGAAAATAAAATTGAAATAAATATAGAAGAAAAATAAATTTTATTTTGGGACTAAGTCCCCTTAGCATAACTACAATGTACAATTTAATGACAATGGTCTGGCATTAGGAATAAATTAAATTATATGATTTTCTAGATCTAAGATTACAATAAAGAAAAGCCACTGTTTGATTTATGAAATTATAGATAAATTCAGATTTGCGAGGTTATATATTTGTACACATAAACAATGTGGGTGATATATAATTATCTGTTAGATAACATTAAAGCAGCTGGCAGATCTGAAAAACATCAACATTATTTTACACATATTCGGTAGATTGATTACTGAGGAGATGGATAAATAAATAAAATAAATAAATATAAATGAGGTCAAGGATGAGGATTTCCGTAAAGAGGTTGGTAGAGAATTCCTAAACGAAGTAGCACGTATGATGAAGGATTTTTCAAACGAACCAGTTCTATGAGAAGGATTAAACAAATTTGAGGATTGGGATCTTGTGTTGAACAAATTGACAGAGGAACAAGGAGTAAACAAATTGAGAATGTAAGAGGTTTTTTGGTTGGTAAGATTCGAAAAAGGAATACACCTAGGAAGTATTGCCGTCGGAAGACTGGATAGAGCCACTTCAACTCGGCATACCAACTGGAGACGTGGGAGCGCCTGGGGACTCCAAAAATAAATCTAATGAAACAATTCATTAGTCTCTTTAATCTGATCTGAAGTCCACTAGACAGTCCACTGTATACAAGGCAGCCATAATCAAAATGAGGGAAAAATGAGTGAGGAAACTAGGAGCAGACGGATTTTAAGGGCATGGAATCACGAAATCTTAGGAACTGTTTGAGGGTAGCAATGGATTTTCGGATTGTTTGGGAAGTATGGAGTACCAGGATAGTGATTTTCTGTTTGTCTATGGAGAAACGAAGGTCTTTTGCAATTTTCAACAAAGCAGACTGGACTGGGATTGGAAACCAGACCGGAGGGGATTGAGGAGAACTTTTTGTTTTAGGAGGTTGTTAAGCTGTGTATAGATAATTCTTTCAAGAGGTTTTGAAAGGTTGGAGAGAATAGAGATGGGTCTGAAATTGGAAACTTTGAAGGGAAGTGGAACTTTGTTAAATGGGCAGACAATAACTTTTTTCCAGGCTGACGGGAATAGGAATTTTGCAAGGAAAATTTGTAGATATGGAATAGGAGAGGAAAGATGACAGGAAAACATAGTTCGATTAACTTTACAGGAATTAGATCTGGCCCATAGTCATTTGTTCTTGATTTTAGGACAGAGGAAAGTAGGTCTTCTGGTGAAAGAATTGCAAAATAGAAATTTTCAGGGTCAAAGGAAATTTTCGGAATGCAGTATGAGAAGTGAAGTGGTAATGAGTCAGGGTTGGCAAAGTGGGAATTCAGTTGATCGGAAGTAACAAGGTAGGATGTACAAGTTTTTGACTTTACTGCGGAGAGATTTAAGGATTTTCCATTTGGACTTAGGATCTGGTGCTTGTGATAAGGAAGTATAAAAAATTGTGCCTTAGCACATCGCAAGGAAAATCGGGTAAGCTTTCGAAGAATCTTGAAAAAGAAGTAGTCATCCAGATCATGTGTGCGTCTAAAACACCTTGCAGCGTCTCTTCTCCTCATTAATTCTCTTATTTCTGGATTAATCCAGGTAGCAGGAGGGCATTTGAAGGTTGAGGTCTTTTAGGGTGCGTGTTGATTTAGGAATAGAAGAAGATTAGAGGAAAGATACTCCACCATTTCATCAATGGCGGAATAGGAATAGATGGGATCTAATGATTGGGCTAGTGTTTCGAGGAAAGGATTTAGTTTTTCAGAGGTCAAGGAGCCAGGATCCTTGTAACTTAATAATGCGAGGTGATTAGATATTGCTAATTTAAATTATAAAATAATGACAGAGAAATTGTTAAATAATTACAGAATTGAAAAATATTTTAACAACTTATGATATACCTGAAAACCATATTAAAGATACGAATACAAAATTGTTGTTCCCTCTTAACTTCAAAAAAACTAATGAGCTATATGATTTCATTAACTTCTGAAAGTATAAATAAGGATTATCATGGCTATAGAATCTAAAAGACTTAAAATTAGCTACATTTTAATAAAAAGAATACGTCATAACACAAATAGCTTGGAATAGAAAATCGAAAAAAGTTATTAAATGATGATAAATACAAACAAAACAGAAACGAACTATTCAATGGTGTGAGGTATAAAACTAAAAAATTGGATACCGAATTATACAAGAATAGTTAAAAACAAATAAAATTAACTATCCCTCCTTCCTGATGCATAAACACTTAAATTTTTATCAATATCTCATTTCTCTCCCTAATCAGCTCATTCCAAATTGCTTAAAATTTTCATTTTATATTTTCAGTCCTTTCTTCTGGCGGTTTGATATTTTCAGTTGTACTCCTTTTTATTTTCATATTTTTCTTAGATTTCTTTATTGTCCTGTGTATACTTCATTGATGTTGTGATTTCCGAATCTAAGGCAATGCCTTATATGTTTTAATTTATCCATTTATGTTGGCAGGTAGATAACAACCAATTTATCTTGAACACAAAAATCAGATTCAAAGGTTAGATGTTGAAATAAAAAATGCAATCAAATGAAAATTAATTTTCTTATCTCAATTAAAGATTTATAGCTATTAGTAAATTGTTGAGCTAAAAGACCTTTCAATTTTATTTCTTAATTTTCTTCATCCAAAAATAATAAGGTTTTGATTATGAATCTCCATCAGAAATATTTTACTGAAAAACCAACAACTGTATAAACCACACAATAAATGATAGAAAATTATTTTATAAAGTTAGCAGTTTAATAAAGATATATCTAATTATGGGTGATAAATATTCAGGATGCAGTCATTATAAAGTTTTTATAATGACTGTGTCCTAAATATTTATCACCCATGATATATAGAACAGTTGACAAACTTCCTTCAATAATTCATATATCTAATTACTTCATTACTATTGCTGTTGTCAATAGTTATGACTAGAGGCCGGATCTTCGTGCAGTAAAAAACCGATAAACATGCAGCAAAAACTCAAAATGTGCAAAATCATGCAGTAAAAACTCTAAATATGTAAAATTGTTTAATTTACACCTAAACGTGCAAAAATCATCTATTTTGTTTGATTTATAAATTAGTGCATCGAAATCCTACCAAACCTTATGTTAAGCTTCTGAATTAAAATATTGTCACAAAAAAAAAATTAAAATGCAACATTGAAAATTAAAATCCATACTGAAATCAACTAGCTACAACAATAAATTATGATTAAGCTGTGACAAATTTCGAGATTATAACTGAGTTAATGTTTGCGGAAAATTTAACATTTTCATTTTTGTGCATTGTACATATTGAGTTTGTGCATCTCTGGGACTAAAAGTACATGTCCTTAAAAGTTGACTGTTTCTAATCAAGAATTTGACTACTCGGACCAGGTTCTGGGCTTGTTGGAACAGTGGACTAACTGTACAGAACGTGGTGTAGGCCTTGTTGGAATACCAAACCTGTACTGAACAAGCAAAAACAGTCCAGAACTGCTTGTTGGAACAAACCCATTAACAAATCTAATTGATTTACATTATCAAATTCACTTTGTAAGGCCTCTTAATTTTAGCTATTATAATACAAATATTACATGTGAACACCAGCAAATCAATTTTTCATTCAGAAATAAACAAAACACTACAATATATAAAAACAATGTATTCCTATACAATCACTGTTACAGTTGATAAGGATATTAAAGAAAATTAAAAATTTCCAACAAGTTCTTGTTTTCCACTCTTTCTAAAACTTATGTAGTGAAAAAATGCATTTCCTCTCACGAAATATTTATAAAGTCACTCATAGATAATTATAAATCAATAACGTTATTGTAAATTGAAAGAGTCCTGCTACCTCCTTTACATACTTTATATTCAATTGATACTATCATTTAAGTGGAGTTAAAGGGCGTAGTTAAAGGAACAGAGTGAAGTTTGCAAAACATCTATGCATACCACCCTTAGACGTTAACTAATTTCCTAGAAATAAGAATTGAAAAATTAGAGAGGAAAGCCCTCTCCTTGAAAACAGGAGCGATTAGAGTACTGATGCATGAAAGAGAAGGGACCAATATAGAACTTTTTAAAAACTGGTCATTCTATATCTCATGACAGAAAAAAGCTTAATATGGGCAACTAAATTTTGCTCCTTCAAAAAATTGTTTCAATATTGTACTCATACTTTATTTATGCCAATTATAACTTTTTTTTTTTCTAAACCCGGATGGGTATTGAAAGTAAGATTACATGCACAAAATCTGGTAGATTAACCAGATTTGGTCCAAAAATTAAAACAAAGCATGTAATATATATATATATCACACACAATATAGATATTTTGGTCCCATTAAATAATTTTTTAGGGATAAACAAAGTTGATAATTGTTTTTCATATCTAGAAAGACTATTAAAAAGAATTGTCATTGCTATCGAAAAAAAAATTTCTGGATATTTTGCCTTCTATTGAATGGACTCCGGATGTGTTTATCGTGCATAATATCTACGGTACATGCATTATTTTAATTTTCCAACTGAATCTGGATAATATAACTAGTTTTGTGCATGTAATAGCTGTCCGGTTTCGAAAAAATATTTGGTATAAAGCTATAGTATTAGTACAATACTAAAACAATTCATAATGAACGAAGGAGCAAAGTGGATTCAAATATGTTTTAGTTGGAAATTCAAATTGACTGATATATTATAATCTAGAAATTCATGCACACAAAAGTAAAAAAACAATGATATAAAAAAATGTTAAAATTTTATAAAATATTTTATTCTCGATTCCTAAGACACATTGGATAAAACCTTCAAACACGAGTCTAATGTTTTTCGACCTAGCATCATCAAAAAAGTTACATTAAAATCGGTGACTCTACGTCTATAACCTACCATTGTCAGTTTTACCTTTCCACGGCTGTTAATTTGTGTCTGTGTGGCATTAGTGTTCATGAAATTATTTTCAGACATTTTTTTTTTCAACTTGTTTCTCTGTTTTTTCTTATTCATTCTTTTTTGGTCCTTTCTATTTTCCTAGAGAATATTTGACGTAAAACTTATATGGTGAAAAGTATTAAGTTAAATCACTTGATTCTTCATCAGTTCTTGATTTTACGTACATCTTTTCTAGTGGTTTGTAATCTGAGGAAACAGTAAATTTTTTATCAGCAGATTTTGCCAGTATTTGAGATTTTAGGAGAATGTGCACAGATCTTCTTCTTCTTCTTCTTTCTCTACCTCCTTTGTGCCTTTCAGCGTGGAGGTGCCTCGATCCATGCATCCCAAGCATTTCGGTCCTGAGCTAGAGCCCTCATATCTCCTATCCTCATACCTCTTTTCTGCCTGATCTGGGAGATGTACTCCATCCACGACAATCTGGGTCTTCCTCTTGGGTGCTTTCCTACAGGTCTCGCCTCCATGAATTTTTGTGGGTCCCGGTCTTCATTCATTTGGCATACATGCCCGAACCATCTCAGCTGCCTCTTTTCTATTGAATTCTTTAGTGCGACAGTGCCTAGGTCGTCTCTTGTTTTTTCATTCCTGATCCGGTCTCTCCTGGTTCTGCCAGCTACCCTTCGAAGATATTTCATTTCACTAGCAATAACTCTGCTAAGGTGTTTGGTTAATGGGACCCAACTTTCACTCCCATATATAAGGGTTGGTAGATATACCGCTTTAAAAATATGCATTTTTACATTCCTCTCTACCTCCCTTTTCCCAATGACTGTATTGCATAAGCTGTAATACACATCATTGGCCTTTTTAATCCTGTTGGAAATTTCATGGTCAACCCTTCCGTTCTTGTTTATTACTGCACCTAGATATGTGAAGTCCTCCACCATTTCGAGTACCTCTCCTTTGCAATAAATTTCAACCACCTCCTGATCCCGTCCAATCTGCATTACTTTTGCTCTTTCCGACATTAATTGCCATACCCTTTCTTGCTAATTCAGCCTCCCATTCGATCACTGTTTGCTGTAGATTTTCCTTTGAGTCTGATATGAGAACGATGTCATCTGCAAAGACCATTACTTGCATCAATATCGTCCTCATGTTCCATTTTCCTACAACTGTTCACGCTGTTAGTCGTTTACAAATCTTTAAGATTTCGTCCATATATATAATGAACAGAAGGGGGCTCAAGCTGTCTCCTTGCTTAACACCTTTACTCATGGCAAAGATATCGGACTCTATTCCATTTATTCTAACTATGCCCTTTGAGTCCTGATACGTGGACCGTATAGCATCTATCAAACCTCTTGGGATATTTTTGTCCATCAGGGCCTTCCATAGTTCTTGTCTAGGGACGGAATTGAATGCAGCTTTTATGTCTAAGAATGTGAGGAATACATTTCTGTTCCGTTCCCAGGCCTTATCGATTATTGTTCTTAAAGGCACAGATCTTATGGTAGCAAATTTGGGTCAAAAATTGTCATTACTGGTTGATAATATAATATATCTTTCATCTTATCAGATGATTTTTGGCAGTTCTTTATCCACATAAATTATTGATTTTTTCTTAATAATTTGTGCAATGGTTTCAGTTTTATAGCTATGCTTGCTACATATTTATGAAAAAAGTTTATCTTCCCAGAAATTGTTTTTTTTTTTTTAAGTTTATGTAGTTGGAAAATTTCTGATTGAAACCAGGTTTTACTTTATGGGTTTTATGGAGTTAGTTTGTATTATGTGACCTGGGTATTTTAATGAATCAGCTGAATCTGAACATTTGAAAATTTCAATCTGAAACCTTTCATTTTTAATGCTCAAAATAACTGTGTCAAGTTTAATGAAAAATACTTTAAAAATAATGTTATATATGTAGTTTACTGCGAGTTCATGTTTTCTGGTTATATCTGCTTAGTATTCTCTGAAAAATTAGTGAGTCCTCAATATCCTCTTGATTGATTCTGGTGACAGCTATATCATCTGCATATCCTAGGATTTTATGATGATTTTATTTTATATACATTCCAACATCTACCCCTCCATTTTTAGGTGATGCGTTTCTTATCAGCCTGTACTTAATTGAACAGAATAATGGGAGAATTCATTAACTAGATGAAATGTAACTCAATCTAAAACTTTAATGGATCAAAAGCCATATATATATATATATATATATATATATATATATATATATATATATATATATTTAAGGGGCCGAGGTAGCCATATGGGCTAAGACGCTTCCAATAGATAATCAATGTCAAGCAATAAGCAATGTCAAGCATGGATGGGTGACCGTCCACCATTGAAAGTCATGCTGCCTGAGGCAACTTACACTGACATGGCATAGGACTGATGAACCTACTCCATGTACTTTAATCAGGAATCAGGATGTGGTTTGCCAGGATGTCAGTAGCCCCCCTGAGGTTCGGTCCATGGACCGTCTGTTTTAGGGAAAGAAATATATAGGTACTCGTGTGCCTGCTGACTATGAGCAGCCATATTCCATGGATCTAGACTGATTTGTCATTGTCTTTGAACTTAAGTGAGTCAGTGGGAAGGACACTGCCAGATTAGCCCTAAAAGGATCAGCTATGGAGCTATGGGTGGCCTGCTGCTGCACCATGGAAACCATAGTTTGTAACAACGTGAGGTTGGGTGATCCCCTCCAGGCTATCTGTGCTTCTGCAAGTCATATTTGTCTGTAAGAAGACCACATCTCATGGCCAAAGATCTTCATGGTTTGTACCGGCAACCAAAAAAAAAAAAAAAATTGTAAAAAATATATTTGTAAATTAAGGTATACAGGTAGTAAAAAAAGTCGGAGTACACCACTACCTTAAATTATTTTACTGCATTAAACAATAAAAATGGACAATAATGTTTATAAATAGTGTAAACATACTTTGTTTTATTATTTACTATTGTATCAAAACTAGGTTCTGAGTAAAATTTTTATTAGTGGAAACTGCTTTAAAGATTTATTTTAAATAGATTCTTAACAAATATTTTTATTGTAGAGCACTCATTGGATGAAGAATTTTTTTTTTTTTTTTTATTAAAGAAATTTACAACTGTATAAACTAATAAATATAACAAGTAAATATGAACAAGTAACATGACATTTACAACATGAAGAGAAACTACCCATTGGTAGCACTCCAATTATATTTCTATATTAGAAGGTCCGAGGCCATCTTCTTTTCAGATGCCTTGGAGGGTTATCAGGATAGAAGAGGAAGCAAGGTTGGAAACAAGAGGGTTCGGATGGTTCAGAAGTTTATTATGAAAGGACAGGTATCTGGATTGAGCTAAATCGGAAACATATGATACATTAAGTTCATTATGGATGATTTTATTTGTGACGAAGTAGGGAGCAGTAAGGATTTTACGAAGGATTTTAGATTCTAGGGATTGGATACCTGAGGAATTTGATGGTTTAGGAGAGCCCCAAAGCTCGATCCCTTGAAGAAATATTTAAATTCCTTTTGGAAATAAGTGTACCCAGACTTTTTTCACTATCTGTGTATGTAGATGGTTGACCGTATCATAAATCAAGATGGTCCAGCTTTCAGTAAAAAATCATTTATTCAATGCCAGTGTTTCGACCCACATTGTAGGTCTCTTCATGAAGGCTAAAAGGAAAGATACAAAGAAATTGTAGGAGTATAAAAAAAAAAATACCAATCCTATATATCCCACAATAGATCCACCTTATTTATATTTTATTATTTTATTTTATTTTTAGCCTTAATGAAGATCTGAAATGTGGGTAATATGTCAGCATTCAATAAATAATTAACAACTATTTGGTGTTTTTTCTGAGCTTCTCCTTCTTTATTAAATTATTAAAATAGAAAAAATACTCTTAGGTTGTACTTGAAAAAAATATTTTTAAAATAATAAAGAATGATATTTTGTTCAAGTTAGTCTTGTTAAGCCATATTTATACGTGATTAATGAAATTTTTATTTCAGATAAGTTCTTCACCAAACAAGTATTCTTCTGAAAATATAGATATGAATGGCCATGGAAGCAGTCTTGACCGAAATACTTATGGTAGATCTGGACAGCAGTATTACTACAATATAGTGCCATCACCAAGGCAAGCCCATCATCGAGAGCCTAGTGGTTTGGACTTAGCACACCGAGCAGATCAAAGAGGCAGTGCTTTTGAGCTATATAAAAAACCAACTGAACCATCTAGTAACCATTACATGGAACATGGCTTAAGATAAGACAAATCTCTTATTTTATTTAGGTATAGTTGTTTATTGTTAAAAGTCATGATATATATTAAATTTTGTTAAACTTTTGTATTTTTCAACTTAAAGTTTATTCTATATGTATATAAACAGAGCAATTGTTATTTAAATAAAGCTATACATATTCACTTTGAAAATATTTGAACATACTTTGTATATAAAATAATTAAGAAATGCTAGTTAAATATTTTGTTTTAAATCATATGATGTAAATATTAACATTATGGTAAAATATGTGAAAATGTTATGAATATATTATACCGAAATGAATTGGAAATAAAATATTTAATAATTAAATGCCATATATTGATAGACTGAACTTGCAAAAATTAAAGTTGTACATAATATAAATGTAAAGATGTAGCAGTTGTAAGTAGTAATATGTCTGAAAATTATATGTATGAAATGAATGTATAAAATATTATTACCATTAGTAAATACATAATTATTCATACAAGTAAATCGCAATATTTAAAATTTATATTATGAGTCATGTAAGACTGTATATATGATAATTTTTAGGAAAGTACAATTTTTTTTTAAGATATACATAATTAATTCATTTAACAAAATTGTAAAATGAAATTTATTGCTTAAGAAAATTCTTTATAAATCATTTGGTTATTAACTTTGTTTAATAGTGTGATTTTGTGTCATCATTATAAATCTTTGAACAAAAACTTTAATATAAAATAACGACTGCTATGTGTAAATGAATCAGATATTTCTAAAACTGTAACTAAAATAATATTGAAAAAGTTAAGTTGGTTTCGTCAAGAGTGATATCTTGTATTCGTAACAAAATGCATTAAAAAAAAGTATGTATATTAAAACAATATTAAACTTTAAATTATCCTATTTTTTATTTTGTTCTGAACCTAATTTCTGATTGATGGTAAAATAATTGAAGTATAATGTAATATGCTACACCAAAATATCCTTCTACTTCTCATTTTTAAATTTAAAAGAAAAGTAATTATTAAATATTTACGCTGATTCAGAAGAAGTGAATGAGATTAAAGAGCACTGGTTATTAATTGTCCTTATTAATTAACAGAAATTACATTTAACTATGTGTTATATCTGAGGGGTAGAAGTATAATATGCACCTAGTAACTTAATGAATTATTGATGGATATTTGTCAACTATACTATGTATCATTATCATGCGTGATATATGAGCAAGACTAGGTCAGTTTTTGCAGTTTTTTTTATTGCATTTAACCCAAATGTATGGGTCATCAGTTGTAAAAAAAATTATAACATGAGAGATACAAAACTGATACAGGAGATAATAGTTAATGGATATAGAACCATTAAACTTAGTTAATATCAAATATTTAAATCTAAATAATAAACTTTTTCTTTTTTCTGGGAAGTTGTATGTTATTCTTCGTTGTTGCAATGATGGTTTCCAATTAAACAACACTTGAATTTATTTATTGTATTTCCAAATTCATGTTTACATGTTAATGTTTCGGGATATTTACTCCTATCTTCAGAACTTCAATTCACATTTTTTTTTTTTTTGTTGATTCATGGCTAAAAATTGAGTTAAAATATAGTGCATGTTACAATACATGTCATAATTGGGTTGTTATATTAAATTTGTAATTACCTTAAATCTAATGTGCTCCATTTTCAGGTTCTAAATTCATGTTATAATAAATAAATCAATAATAAATAGTAGTGGATACATGATAATAATAAAGTAGTAACTAATGTAAAGAATTGTGTAATAAATGTAATAACTAATATTGATGACCATGTTTTCTGTAATTATTGGTACTTAAGTAGTTAAAATGAGTGGGGGAGGATTTACCAGATGTTTTTCTCAAGATTGTGGTAATTAAGAAACTTAATCAGGGGTCGGGTAAGAATATTGTTTATGAAATACAATCACTGAATAGATACAATAGCCAAGTTAACATTAACAGCTAAATAGGCTATTATAATTAACTAAGAGAAGTTGGTTGGGCTGTTCAGTCAAAAAGTTACAAAGTAGAAATAAATAAATTATATTTATTTTTATTTTTGCCGATGTTTAGGTCCAAGATTCAGTCCTTCATTAGTGCTAAGAAAATACAAGATAACGTAGATATGAAAAATTAGCAGACATAATATGACCAACACTTATGATTAATATTCCATTATATTTCTTTGTTATTTTATTGCTTTGATTATTTCATTATGTTGTTACTGTTATTTTATTATTGTTTATTTCATAAGTTCCTAACTCTGTCACCATTATTATTTATTTCATAAGTTCCTAACTTTATTAGCAACATTTTACATAGAATAGAATATATATTTATTTGTTTTGGGAACTGGCCCCATACAAATACAAATGAAGTGGGTAGACACATTATGATTATTACAATATAATATTAGTAAATTAATTTCTAATACTTAAATCAAAGTAAGTACAACTGGATTGGAGTAAGTACACTTTGTGATTATTACAGTATAATATTCGTAAATTATTTCTTGTACTTGACTCAAAATATTCCTTTTATACAAATATTTTTTTTATCTACACAAAAGATATTAATCAGAAAGAGATATTAGCCATCAAATAATACAATATAACATAATATAATATAACATAAAACAACGTAATAATAAAATACATCATAAAAATACTATACCATACCATATACCTAAGAACATTGATTATTATACCAACCATACTATATATCACTACAGGGTACTACCCACTATTACAGGGTATCACTACTGCAATGCAAATTGAAATACTTGACAAACAAATAATATATAAGAGAAAAATTATTGATAAATTAAAACTAAAAGTATCTATACATTTTGGATAAATGTTCTTAAATTAAGGCTGTAAACAGTATATTAATATAAACTGGATATCTGCTCTTTAGTTATTGTTTTTATAAATGATGTAAACATGGTGAGGTCATTGAATTTAATGTGGGCTTAACAGTTCCAGCCTATAGAAATTATAAATGGGAAAGGTTCTGCAGAAATGATATAAATTGCTTTGGATATCTCATTTTGTCCATATTCCAAACTCTGTCTAACCATCTTAGGGCGGCCTGTATGACTAACCAGGAAAAATCTAGTTCTCCCATCTCTATCCTAACTATGTAATTTGGAGTGGAAGCATGGAGAGATAACAGCCTTTTTAGGAAAGTTAAATGGCATTCTTCAAGAATATCAGTGTATCTGAAGCCCCAGATACCAGTACCATACAGCAGAGATGGGCAAATGCTAATCTGAGTACTGAGTACAAAGTATTTTACTCAAATACCGACGTTTTTTTATTACCAAAGAATTTGATTACTACTTCAGTGGATGTCTTATAGAAGGAATCTAGTCAACTGTTCTACATATCATGGGTGATAAATATTCAGGCCGCAGTCTTTTTAAAAAAAAAAAAATTATTTGTGCCAACGTTTCAACCCAAACATGTGGCTCATCTTCAGAGCCCAGTCTGAGCACTGAGAGTGTTCAAGTACTCAAACCATGCCCTGAAGATGACCCACATTTTTGGGTTGGAATGTTGGCACAAATAAAAAGTTTAAAACATTTTTTTTTAAAAAGACTGCGTTCAGTTGATGTCATACAATTAACTGAAGTAGTGATTGAATTCCCAATAGTGATTCAATTTGAGTAAAATACTTGCTACTCTGTACTTAGAGAGAGTAGCATTTGTCCATTTCTGCCATGTAGGAAAGTAGATTTTGAGAAGATGATTATGTCATCAGCATACAACAATAATAAAACATCAGTACATTCATCTATTCTAATTCCACTTGATGCAAAAATGTCTCAATATCCAAAATACATAAATTAAAAATGTAGGGACTAAGGGTCTCACACTGCAGGACACCTTCAGTTATTTCCCCTATTATTTCCCTTCAGTAATTTGCCCTGATTAATAAGTAATGCTGCCTGGTCATAAATTGCTTTGAATACTGAGACGAACTTTGCATTGATGCTTATGTCAAATAGTTTTTGCTATAAAATGGGGGTAGAATATTTCTTTTTATTTTCTTATGTAGGATGTGACTGAGATGCAAAATCCAAGTTTTCAAATAGTTTTTGCCATAAAAGAGGAGCCAATTTGTAATTGGCTTGTATGAATAACATGGGGGTCCCCGGTCTCATCCTGTCCTACCCCCTCTCGAAGACAGCGTTATCTATGTCTAAAGTCCAGGTGCTTGACTAAGCACATGGATTCGTCCTCACTTGCTCTGCCGACTTCAAGCTCCTCACAGCTAACTGAGAGAGAGGAATTACATCCCTTCGGCTACACAATCTGGACATCGGTTGCAACATTCCGGAAATATGACGGCTTAGATGAGCCAGAGGAAAGCGGCGGCATAGGGAGATAAGCAATAAATCTACAGGCATAAGAACGGCTCCTTCTCACATTGTATGTTATAACTACCTATTAAACTAAGCAACTAAAATTAATTGCCTCTTCAGGGAGATCATTTGAAAATACCATTAAAGGGAATTAGCAAAATAACAAGTAGTGTCATTCACAGATATTCCTTCCATCAAAATTTTCATCTTTCAAGAAAAGGGCTTCCGGTCATATAGCATCGGGTATGTAGCATAGGGGTGTATCGGGCCCCCCAATATTATACACAAATGATAAAATAATATTGGAGTGGCCTATTGAGTTTAATGAGATGTATTATAATATAGATAAATAAAATAATTTGTGTGTATTGCTGTGGCGGTATGGTCAACAAAATAATGTTTGTGTTTATTAATTTGGAGAGTGAATAACTCCTTAAATATTTAGAGGTAGAGGTCAAAATGTGTTTAGATGATTCTTACCACAGAATTCTTGGCTCTTGTCTCTAACCTAAATTGTCTATTTAATTAGGTATTAAAAACTCGTATATAGCCTTTTGCTTTTTACATGGATCATAAGATAATTTGAGCACAAAATCGAGAAAAAAGGTGGTTTACAAAAATATTGGGCCGTTTGCCTTATACAACCTCGTCATTTCGGGGTAGTAGGTTACGCCAAACGGCTCAAAATTTTTTAAGACCACCTTTTTTCTTGAATTTGTGCTCAAACTATCTTACGATTCAAGTGAAAAGCAAATGGGTCTTTAGGGGAATTTAGTACCTAATTAAATAGACAAAGTTTAACAATATCCACATTGAAAACACCCCAATATCCGAAGATTTGTGTAAATAAAATAGTTGTAGGTTGCAATGAACTGAAGCTATTTAAGAAGTTTCAGGCGGATGTTAATAATTTGATAAAAAGGGGTCTGTACCACGGACTAAATCTTATAGGTTGCTTTTTTTTTCACTTTAAAATGTCTTATAGCGTACTTTTAGTGTTTATCCGATCAGTTTATTGTTTAATCATAACCGTTGAAGATATGCCGTATAGAAGTGAGAATAAGACATTATGTTATCTGTCTGCCTCATTTCAAAGCTCCTTTATTGCTCGCGCTGTCAATTTCTGGAATTCCCTACCTATCAAAATTCGACATTCCTCCTCCATATCCACATTTAAAACCCTCTTATTCCAATTCCTATCTCAAAAACAGTCAGATGCTTGCTAAGCTTTTGATATAGATTTCTAGTATATCATTCATCATCAAATGATATTACTATTCCATACTGTAAACTTCACTGTGGTCTTTTCACAGTCAAAGGCCTTTCGACAATCTATTACTGTTGCGAATAATTTATTACTTTGCTTATTAAACCTCCAACCTTATACATCGTAAGTTACATTGAATGGGGATAGAACGTTTCTTTTTATTTTCTTATGTAGGATGTGACTGAGATGCAAAATCCAAGTTTTCGACCTTGGCACCCTTCTCTCCCCCTGATCACTTTTGAAAATCTCAAAAACTGATAATTTTTTGTAATTTTTTCTTTTTTACTTTCACTTACGTATATATGTAATATATAGTAAGGGTAAGTATTGTGATCGTGAAAATTTTGGAATCTCAGTTTTCAACGGAAATACATGTTTTGAGGTCCCCTGAGTTCAAATAACCAAGTGTCGCAAAATGGTCTGTGTGTGTGTTAACAGTATAGCTCATAAGCGAAAAGTAGTATGAAACTGATATTAAGTATTTAAGGTTTGTATTTGGGCCGAATGTGACAGCAACTTTTTCGTTAAAATCGGCTAATCGGAAGTGCCACTTTATATGAACGCTGAAACACATTTTTACAATTTTCTCAAAAACGACTCTAACGATTTTGATCAAACTCGGTGTATCATTGTATAATTAAGTGGTCTTTAATATCTTTTAGGTCTTATCCCCGTTGATGTGACTTTACAGGGCTTAAATGCCCAATGTTCATATATGTCTTCCTCTAAAGTACCTTTAATATGGTTTATTTTAAAAAGTTAACCATTTCGCATTATTCAGAGTTACGAAAAAATGCTACATATAACTTTTGAAAGAATTTGATAAATTAATAAAGTAGAAAAAAAAAATAAAAATGCAGAAAAACCTGCGTTTCTATAGACTGTAGCGACTAAACGAATGTACCGATTTCAATGAAACTTCGATAAAGTCATTTTCTCCATACCCTTTAAATTTATTTATATAACATACTTGAACGAAAAGAAGCTGGAAAAAAAGTTACGATGGTTGTTAAAATTAAATTCCGAATAACTCAAAAAGTATACGCTTTTTTGTCGATATTGTATATGGTTTTTTAAAAGTTTATGGAATTTACTAAAAAACCAACAAAACAAAAATCGTTAAAATCGGGCAATTAGGAGGAAAGATGTGGTCTCTAGATTTTTTCCCTGAAGAGGTGAAAATTTGGATAAATTTAAAATATATATTTTTAATTGTTGAGCCTAAAAGAATCTTTTTTCTACAGATATTTAATGAAGTGTCGTTCCTAAGAACATCTTTCATAAGAAAGTAGTACCTATATTTATACTTTTATTCTCAGTTTTATATTTCAACACTGCAATCACCACCTCTTGAATCAACTTACTCATTGTCTGCATAGATAACTTTTTCAGCTAAAAATATCACTAAAATGACATCACTAAAAAATGTTGAAATTGGAGTTAGTCATTCTGTGGCTTATAAAAGCAGATAGAGTGAATAGATTTTTATTACCTGTCGTCGATATATTAAATAGACATTTTGTAATTATAATGGTATTAATGACTTGTTATCTGTAAGCTTTAGCTGCGTTTAAAATGCAACTTTATGAAACAAAAAAATTTATAATAGCCCAGCATTGCCAGAAAATAATTTCTATTCAAAGTAGATCGGTAAGTGAAAGTTGTGTGTTGCGCGCACCAGATTTTTTTTTTCTCCATTATAACCATGAAGAAGCATGTTTTTGAAAAAAAACATACTAGTATATTTTTAAACTAGATTAAATATGCTACAATTTAAAAGCATAACAGGCTCGGTAAATTAGATAGTTTTTGAGATACAGATTTTTAAATTATTTTCAAAGTTTTAAAACTTTTTAACTTTTAAGGCCACTGTCGTTTTAACTTTCGAGGAGGATTGTATGCATGCTCAGAGCTAGATAGGGATTGCGCAAGAGGATCAGGATGATGAATAAGGTTCTGGTGAACGTTTGAGAACTAGATAGAATGATGTCAAGGTCATGGTATAGGGTCTTGTTGGTAACATAATGTGGAGCATTGACTATTGTTCAAAGGACTTTAAACTGGAAAGATTGAATATGTTTGATATTTGAGGATTTAACTGTCCCCCATAGTTAAAGTCCATAGGTCCAGATAGGTTTCAGTACGGTCTTTTAGAGACAGGGGTACCCAGAAGGGGGTTTCTTAGTGTAAGTTGCGCCATCAAAACTTTTGAGAGGGGCACATTTTGACTGAGTTTTGAATTTTAGTGGGGGCCACATTTTGACCGGGTTATGAATTTTCTGATTGAAAAATTTCAAATCGAAAGCAAATGGAAGCATTGAAAAGACTGCAGGATGTGTAATAGTATATAATCTACGATTTTTAAATTGTACTTTTGTTTGCACTGTTTTTAGGAAGATGATGTCAATAAAATAACTTGGGAGGGGTGAGATGCAAAATCCAAGTTTTCGACCTCGGCTCCCTCCCCCCGGATCATTTTTGAAAATCCCCAAAACTGCTCATTTTTTGCACTTTTTTCTTTTTTTTCCCCATTATAACCATGAAGAAGCACGTTTTTGAGAAAAAAAAAAATCTGTTACATTTTTAAAGTAGATTAAATATGCTACAATTTAAGAGCATAATTGGCTCGGTAAATTAAATAGATTTTGAGGTACAGATTTTTTACTTATTTTCAAAGTTTGAAAAACTTTTTAACTATTTTTTATTTTTATCATACGCAATTGTCTTTTATTTTCAATAACCTGTCTGATACGAGACAGTGAAGTAAACATTTATTCATTTTCAAATTGTGATGAGGGGGGAGGGGGGAAGTTTTGGTGGGTGAGGGTAGTCCATAGGTCAGCCCTCCCTACCGTGCACCTCCCCCTAAGATCCTTATAAAATTTATATCGCTGTGTTCCTTGTAACTATTTATTTAAAAAAAAAAAACCAATGCTCTCACAAAACAATGTGGCTGCACTGTCCTAAAATGGCGTCCAACCATGATGGTTCGATTCCTTTGATTTGAGTTCGATTTTCGTTCACTGAGATTCAGCAGTTGGCTTAATTTAATCATAATTGATCTTTTATTAATGCTGGATAGTCAGAGAAAAACATCAAAATATTTTGAAAACTAATTGTCCTTGGCAATAAAAAATACCAGTAAAGTCAATTCTTTCAAGTTGTTCAAATTAATGCTAAAAATCAAACGTCATTTATAATTAAACGGCCAACAATAACGAAAACGCCTTAAAATGAAGCATCTAGAAAATACATTTCTTTCTAAATCACTCCTTAATTTTTAACATATTTGCAAGGAATCTTAAGAAAATGCATTTAATCAGCGGAAAACCGGCACTGGTTTTGGCGCTTACAGTCCTCTACCACCTAATTCATTTTTCACTAATGGCATAGTTATAGTGCTACTCTTCATCTGTCTTTTATATTTTTCTTCCACCAAATAATGTTTCCATCAGTTCCTGGTTATATTTTCAAATATTTTGGATCTTCCTTATTTACTCCTTGAAAATAATTAATTAAATCAAGGTTTACTCCACTAATTCTTATAAGGCAGGTTATTGAAGACATAGAGATGAGAATTAGCTTAATATTTTCAAGTTTTGAAAGTTTCATTCATTTCATTTACAATTTGTGTATGCACTTGACGTAAATGTTTGTTAAATATTTTTATTATTTCAATTTCAGTCTTCTGGTTGTGAAAAGTGATCTCCTCCCCTCTTCCATCAAACCTTCCCCCTCCTTCAAAACGTTAAAATGAATAAAAATTTACATCACTGAATCATACAAGACAGATTATTGAAGATGATTGCATATGATCAAACATGAAAAATAGCTTAAAATTTTTGAAGTTCGACAAATTTACAAAACTTTGAAGACCAGTATCTCAAAACTTATTAAACTTAACGAACCTCTTTTGGTCGTAACTCGTAGCATATTTAATTTAAAAACGTGCTTCTTCATTTTCAAAATGGAAAAAAAACGAAAAAAGTGCGAACATATAGCAGTTTTTAGGATTTTCAAAAGTGATCGGGGGAGAGGGCGGAAGAGGAAGGGAGCCAAGGTCAAAAATTTGGATTTTGCTTCTCAGTTACATTCCATACAATAATAAAAAAGGAATCTTTTATCCCCATTCGATTCAACTTAACAGGGGGGTCTTTTCATGACAAGGTTACTGGGCTATAAGCATAATCTTTATTATTTAGTTTAGGATGAAAATGTCAATACGATTTCGGTTTGTCCTAAATCCCGTCTGTCATTCTGGAATAACCCCTGCGTCATCTACCTATATTGTTAGCCTGTACAGAAGTATTTGAGTGAATATTTTTAGAATGATATTGAGTGAAGTTATGTTTCTATAATTTCCTGGATCTTTTGGATTACCTTTTTTAAATAGCATTAATAATTTATGTTGGAAAGTCTGCTCTAACCATTTGGAATTACTTCGGTGAACAAGATTCTATTAAAGAGAGCCTGTATATAAAGTTTCCATATTTTTGGAATATTTTGGCAAAATCCATAAGATATGAGGTCTGGAACACCACTGTTACCTTTCTTGGCACGTAAAATTGCCACATCGACTTCTTCAAATGATATTCAGAATCTGAAATGGGATGAAGAATCCCCGTAAAGTGGGTTTCCAAAATAATTTTTGGAAGGAATAAACTTGAAAAATAAGAGTACCACTCTTCACCAGTAGCGATACCTGCTTGATTTGCATTTCTATGGAAAGACTTAGTTTGTTTTATAAGATAGGTCTCGGGCAAGTAAGTTATGCACAGCCTACTATGCACAGAGCCTGATGGAGGGATTGCCTCCTTTAGAGCTTTCAGGCCAGCTCTCCCATTAGTTCACGGGGAAGATGTTATACCTCCGCTACTGACCTGAGGCAGTGTTTCATTCCTAAGAATACACCCATTCAGGCTGTAATGCGACCCTCCTCCTTTACCAGGGCTTGGGACCTGCAGCGATATCTAGCTGGCGGAGTTGTGGATTCAGCTCTACAAAAAGGCTCCTCACACCGCTCAGCGGTAGAAGAGGAAATGATTAAGAAGAAGAAAAACATGAAAAGACTTAATTGTTGACCAAAATATTTCTGAATTTGGCGATGACATTAACTTATCACCCACTGACTGTAAATAATTTTTATATGAATCTTCACTGTATTTGCCGAAAAACTCTATCTTGCATTACCCAAGTGCTTTCCTAATACTGGTCTTTAGGAGTAGACTTTCAGAATCAAACCAGAGCATATTAGTAGTTCTACCAGAATTAGTTCGGGCTAATTTCCTTTTTCCCAACTGTTTTGCTAAATATATAGAGTTAATGAAATTGGTGTATAACTGATCAACAGTAGAATCAGTGAAATCTATACAGATAGTTGTCGAGGTTTTCATCTTAAAAAAGTATTCACTGCTAACACACTCTTGCCACTGAAGCTTAAGAGGAGGTATATATAAACGGTTTGAAATACTCTTTGCTGGTGCTGAGCATGAGGGAATGTTCAATGTTAATTTTAAAGAGAAGTGATCAGATGCAGTATGCTTATGCATATGCCGTTATCTTATATATCCTAACTTTGCGTCTGCTACTTTGTATTTCCAACATTGTTAGCATTATTTTATATGTCATATGTTTCCCTTTCCATATATTTATTATTGTTAAGTTTATTCTACCTGAATGTTATTAGACTACCTGTTACCTTTATACCATGGTAATGGTATACCTGTTACCTATATACCATTACTTTTACTATCTACTAGTTTCCCATATCTGAGTTATCTTGTCTTTTCTCAGCCTTGATTAAGGTCTGAACCTTGGGCCGAAACTCGCCAAAAATAAAAATTATTTATTGATTGAACATCCCAACCAACTTCTATTTATTAATTACAATAACTTATTTAGCTGTTAATGTTAACTTGGCTATTGTACCTATTCAGTGATTGTATTTCATAAACAATATTCTTACCCGATCCCTGACGCTGATTCTCAATTATCACAATCTTGTGTAATTGTAAATAATCTACGATTTTTAAATTATACTTTTGTTTGCACTGTTTTTAAGACGAGAATATCAATAAAATATCTTGGGAGGAGTGGAGGGAAAGTTCATGCGCCATCGAACTTAGTGGGGATGGGCACTCTTGTGTAGATTAATAGTTTGTTTTCAGTAGAGAGATGAGATATACTGTTTAGTAGTCTATATAGCTGACCAAAGCTCTTGTATTTTAAGTCTGGTATGCGTGTTCCAAGACAGTGTTTTGTCTAGAAGGAAGCCAAGGTATCGGACTGTGTCTGAGGAAGGAAGAAGAATTGAAAAAAGGATAGGCGGACAAGATCTGCATCGAAGAGTAAGGTGACATATTTGCATTGTGATTCATTAATTTTGATGCGCCAGTTGTTGCACCACTGCTCAATCAGAGAGAGGTGTCTTTGCAGGTTTCGGGATGCTATTAAAGGATTTGAGTGAGAGGATAGGATGGCAGTATTATCAGCAAATGTTGGAAGGAAGGTATCGGGACTTGAAGGGATATCGGCGATGAAGAAGATGTAGGGAACTTTTTTTTTTTTTTTTTTTTTTTTTATTGAAAAATAATACAATCAGCCACTGCTGGAGGGCTATAAGCATTAGGGCTACAAGTTCTTATTCACACAATATATACAAATAATAAAGAAATAAATATAAATATAATAAGTAAATAAATAATACTGGTGAAGAAGTTAAATAAAAATAAAATAAAATAAAAATTTCTAAACACAATCATACCTATATACAATATATACATTCGCCCAAGAATCTCCGAGCCAGGCTTTTTCCCCCATACGTGGAAGGCGAAGCAAGACTCCGGGAGATCCCAGCGCCACTTTTCCAGCCGCATCACTAGTATTAGAAGCCAATGGAGACTGAAAGAGGGCACTACAGCCACAGACGCTCAGGACATGAGTGGAGAAGCTGGCCATTGCCAGGACTCCAAAGGCATATTTACAAAAGATCTCGAGGCCACTGCCGTTTCAACCTTCGAGGGGGATGGTATGGATGTTCGGAGCTGGATAGGGATTGCGCTAGAGGATTGGGATGATGAATGAGGTTCTGGTGAAAGTTGGAGAATCTGGATGGGATGATGTCATGGACATATGGGATGTTAAGGTCATGGTGTAGGGTCTTGTTCGTGACATAATATGGAGCATTGACTATTGTTCGAAGGACTTTGGACTGGAAGGATTGGATGCGTTTGATATTCGATGATTTAGTTGTCCCCCACAGTTCAAGTCCGTAGGTCCAGATAGGTTTCAGTATGGTCTTGTAGATTAATAATTTGTTTTCTGTTGAGAGATGAGATGTTCTGTTTAGTAGTCTATATAGCTGACCAAATCGTCGGTTAAGCTCTTGTCTTTTAAGTCTGGTATGTGGGTTCCAAGTCAGTCTTTTGTCCAAAAGGAAGCCAAGGTATCGGACTGTGTCTGAGTAGGGAAGAGGAATTGAATTAAAAAGGATTGGTGGACAGGATCTGCGTCGAAGAGTGAAAGTTACATGCTTGCATTTTGATTCATTAATTTTGATGCGCCAGTTGTTGCACCACTGCTCAATGAAGGAAAGGTGTCTTTGCAGGTTCTGAGACGCTATTAGAGGATCCGAGTGAGAGGATAGGATGGCAGTATCATCAGCAAATGTTGCTAGGAAGGTATCAGGACTTGAAGGGATGTCAGCGGTGAAAAGGATGTAGAGAACTGGGCCCAAGACACTGCCTTGTGGAACACCAGCCTCAATTGGATAATGTTTGGAGAGTTCAGTGCCGCAGCGGACTTGAAAGGAGCGATTTGAAAGGTAGGATTTGAGGACTAGGTACAAGGGTTGAGGTAAATGGGTTTTGAGTTTGAAAAGCAAGCCATCGTGCCACACCCGGTCGAAAGCTTGAGCTACGTCCAGAAAGGCACCAGTGCAATATTGCTTGTTTTCAAGTGCAGAGGATATGTGGTCGACAACGCGAAGGCCTTGTTGGACAGTGGAGTGTCTTGAGCGGAATCCAAACTGATGGGGAGGGATATTGTGGGATTCGAGTATGGGTAGGATGCGTTTGAGAAGGATTTTCTCAAAGATTTTGGAAAGGATCGGAAGTAGGCTTATCGGTCTATAGGATGATGTATAATTAACAGGTTTACCTGGTTTAGGAAAGAGGATAATTATGGAGTGTTTCCACACCAGAGGAAAGTGGGTTGTGCGGAGGATACAGTTGAATAGGTATGTAAGGAATATAATTGCTTTTTTGGGAAGTTGTCTGAGGATCTGGGAAGTAAGGAGATCGTGTCCTGGAGATTTGCGAGGTTTTAGGTTCTTTAAAAGGAATTTGACCTCAGAGGGGTTGACGGCTGTAGGAGGTAAGGAGAGAGGAATCGGTGAAGAGAGGAACTCTTTAACTTCAGCAGTATGGGAGGGATGGAGTTCAGGATGAGGAGTGAATGTGTACGATAGATGTTTAGCAAACTCTTCTGCTCTATTCTCATCTGACGAAGCCCAGGAACCATCATCACGGCGGAGGGGGTGGGAAATGGATTGGAATTTAAGGATTTTTTTAGTTACATTCCAGATGGAGTTATCACTTGCAGATAGTGAGGAAAGATAGGAATTATAGGATTGGGATCTAAACGTGGCCAGTTTTTGTTTTACTTGCTTGGAATAATAGTTATATGATTTCCGATCATCAGGATGCCTGGTTCTTTGCCAGATAGCCCTAGAGCATCGTTTTCTATTAATAAGGTCCAGTAGGTCTTGGGGTAGAGGATTTGTTTTGCGGTATTTTTTAGAAGGATCAGGTGAAGATGCAGTCCAAACTGCTTGTTGGATCAACGTAGTCATGGAATGTACTGCTTCATCTAGGTCTGTAGGTGTTTTTAAGGAAACTCTGAGGTCAATATTATCATCCAGCATTTGACGGAAGAGGTTCCAATTAACTGGCCCCCTGATAAATGAAGGTGGAGGTGGTTTGGGAATTGGTGATGTGGAAACCGTTAGGATTAGGGGACTATGGTCTGAGGAGAGATCATCAAGTCTTGAGATGCAATAATTAAGGGACCCTAGACCTTTGTGGATGAAAAAATCTAGGAGATCGGGATTGCGGTTAGGATCTGTTGGCCAGTATGTGGGAGAATTGGGTGAGAGGATGTTGCTGTGATGGGAATTAAGTGCAGCTAGCAATGTTCGTCCTCGGGAATTTGTGGTTCTGGCTCCCCATTGCTGGTGTTTAGCATTTAAATCTGCACCTAGAAGGAAGTGGTGTCCTAAGGAGTTAAGGAAGGAAGTTAATTGGGATTCTGAGATGGGTATTTTAGGCGGGGAGTATGCTGCGACTACTGTTATTGGGTAAAGGGAAGTTTGGATTATCACGGCAGTGGATTGTAGGAAATTATGGGTTGGCAAAGGGAATAGATGATGGGAAACGGATCTATGGATAATTATGGCAGTGCCACCATGTGCTGTTCCATCAGGATGGTCGGTTCGATAAATATTGTAGCCGGGAACGTTGATTTGTCGTTTGTTGGTTAGTCGAGTTTCAGTTATTAGTGCTATGTCGATGTTTTTGTCATGTAATAAGATTGTCAGTTCGTTGATGTGGTTCCGAATACCATTCGCATTCCAAAGGAGAATGGAGAGGAATTTGGTTGATGACATTTATGGATTTCTTGGCAGTGGAATGAGGTTGGATATAACATTGGTAAGTAGCGAAATAAGAGGGGTAATGAGAGATCTAAATTCGGAAAGGAAAGATGTCAGTAGGCTTGTGAGGTCAGTGGAATTGGAAGGAGGAGGAATGAATGTATGAGTATTTAACCTACGTTCGGGGATGGAGGGATATGGGTCTTGAGGTTGATGTGTGAATTCTTGAGGTTTAGGTTCTTGTGGCAGGGCCTGAGATTGAGAGTTTACAGTGTCTCCTTTGAACATCTGAGCATAGGACACTCTTCCGTTCACTATTCTAGAGGGTTGTCTTGGTGGCCTGGATGTCCCTTCTTCTCTAGGCGTTGCGTACATTCGTGTTTTTAAATTTTTGTATGTTTGACAACCCTTGTAGTTGGCTGGGTGTCCTTGGTGGCATAAAGCGCATACTGCAGGTGAAGTTCTTGACTTCCTACAGTCCTCTGTTTTGTGTTGCTCACCACACCTCACACATCTAGGAATGTGATGACAATACCGTTTCGTATGGCCATAAGCCTGGCAGTTATGGCATTGAACGATGTCGCGCTTGCTGTAGGGCTTTTCTACAACAACGCTTGTATAATAAAGGCGTGTGACCTTGTAGATGTTTTCGACATCGGGTGTTCGGTCAAGGTCAACGAAGAATAGTGGAAGAGGTATTTTATTTTTTATTCCAGGCTGTTCTTTATCCTCCTTGAATATGTTCACTATCTGTCGAACATGGAATCCCATACCCATGAGCTCTTCTTTTATAGCATCTGTTGGCGTAGATGGGTGCAGTCTTCTGATAACGACCCTGAGCGCCCTCTCTTGACGCAGTTGATACGTGTGGTAATCAGCCTTGGTGTCAGATAAATATTTTATCATTTTTCTGTAAGTTTCTGGAGTGTCGGGCATTAATTTAGTGTCATTGGTGCGGCTTTGGCATAAATATTTTCCTGAACCTACTAGATTATTCAATTGATGACACATCAATTGAAAGTTTTTAATATTTCTAACAAATATTGGTGGGGGTTTAGGTTCTCTGGGGGTTGATGCTGCTTCCATTTGTTCGTTATTTATATTTGAAAGCACTTCAAATGGATTCGAAGTGAAAAACGGCGATTCTTCGCCCATAGCTTGAGTTGTCTCACAATTGTTAGGTTGTTGTGAGGAGCCAGGTTGGGGTTCAACTTCTTCTATGGAGCTCCCTGGTGTGGCTGGTGGAGTGTTTCTTTTTGAATGCCTTGTCTTTTTTTTAATGGGAGAACTAATTGTAGTATCGAGGCTCCTGGACCTAGTGTTTTTGCCCTTACTCGACATTAGCATGTGATAATATCGCATTTCATATTAATTTTTTAAAAGAAAAATTGATAAAAGTGAGGCGATGAAAAAAATAAATTTTTATTGAAGACGAAAATATAGACGCGCGCTTGGAGAACGCAGGTCTGCTTCCAACGAAGGGCTCCAGCCCACTAGTCAGATTAACGATGTGTATTATGGCTGGCCGTTATCTAACTAACCTAAGGTCTATTTACACTGTTCACTCTTGTGTTGTAAATAAGTGATTACTCACCTTATTTTTTTGTCCAGTATCAAACGTAATTGTTAATGTAACTGATAACACTAATTGTTCACATTAAGCTTGTATACTGCCACTGATAATTGAAATTTTTTAAGAGACGACCTGACGTATGTTTAACTAGGGCTAACGCATGCGCAGAACTCGATGTAGGGAACTAGGCCCAAGAAACTGCCTTGTGGAACACCAGCCTCAACTGGATAATGTTTGGAAAGTTCAGTGCCGAAGCGGCTTTAGAAGGTAGGATTTGAGGACTAGGTACAAGGATTGGGATAAATGGGTCTTGTGGTTGAAAAGCAAGCCATAGTGCCATACATAGTTGATAGCTTGCGCTACGGCCAGAAAGGCACCAGTGCAATATTGCTTGTTTTCAAGTGCAGAAGATATATGTTCCACAACGCGAAGGCCTTGTTGGACAATGGAATGTCTTGAGCGAAATCCAGGGTACCCAACTGATAGGAAGGGGTGTTGTGGAATTCAAGTATGGGTAGGATGAGTTTGAGACTGATTTTCTCAAAGATTTTTGAAAGGATCGGGAGTAAGCTTATCGGTCTATAGGTTTATGTATTATTAACAGGTCTGCCTGGTTTAGGAAAGAGGATAATTATGGAGTGTTCCCACATCAGAGGAAAGTGGGTTGTGTGGAGGATACATTTGAAATGGTATGTAAGGAATATAATTGCTTTTCGGAAGTTGTCTGAGGATCTGGGAAGAAAAGAGATTGTGTCCAGGGGATTTTCGAGGTTTTAGGTTGGTTATATAGAATTTGACCTCAGAGGGGTTGACGGCTTTTGGAGATAAGTAGAGAAGAAACGGTGAAAAGAGGAATTCTTTAACTTAAGCAATGTGGGTGGGATGGAGCTCAGGATTAGTGAATGAGTAGGAAAGATATTTAACTCTTTTGCTATATTGTGATTTGACAAAGCCCAGGAACCATCATCACGGCGGAGGGGTTGGGGTATGGATTGGAATTTAATAATTTTTTAGTTACATTCCAGGGGAGTTATCACTTGCAGATATTGGGGAAACGTAGGAATTGTATGATTGGGATCTAAACGTCGCCAGTTTTTGTTTTACCTGCTTAGAATAATAATTATATGATTTCCAATCATCAGGATCCCTGGTTCTTTTCCAGATGGTACTAGAGCATCATTTTCTATTAAATATGTCCAGAAGTCTTGGAGTATTTATAGAATGATCAGGTGAAGATGCAGTCCAAACTGCTTGCTGGATTAAGGTAGTCATGGAATTTACTGCGTCATCTAGGTCTGCAGGTGTTTTTAAGGAAACTCTGAGGCCAATATTATCATCCAGTATTTGATGGAAGAGGTTCCAGGTAGCTGACCCCCTGATAAATGAAGGTGGAGGTGATTTTGGAATTGGTGATCTGAAGACGATTAGGATTTGAGGACTATGGTCTGAGGAAAGATCATCAAGTCTTGAAATGTAAACATTAAGTATTTTAAACGCATTTACATCAGTTACTTAGACAATTTTCATAGTGTATTTATCTCATATTTCAACATTTTTTTCCTTATTTCCAGCAATTTTTAATAAAATGTGCTATTTTTAACTATATTTCTCAGTATTTTCGTCTGATTTATCACAGGATTTAACTATTTCCCCCACTTTTTTAAGACATTTTTAATCTATTTTCAACATCCGTTGATGTTATACGTATGTAATCTTTCTTGTAATTTTTATTTTCATTCTGATATATCAACCTGCTCATGCAACACTGCAAATCTCATTTTACCTAAAATTCTTTAAAATAGCCACAATAGTTACGATGAAGTCATTAAAGTACGCATATGGGCAGTAAGAGTAAAAAAAAGTACGAGTTTGCGTCCCGGTGACAGAGGGGATTTTAAATTCCCTGCCCTCATCCTCCGGCTCGGGAAAATCCCGTATAGCCTAAAAGGCGAGGTAGGGGAAAAAAACAAACAAAGGTTTTTATATTATTTTTAGACTTAACGACTTCCGAGAATAACTTATTGAACTGTTGGGGCTTTTCTAGCTTCATTGTAAGAGACTTTCTTAGTAAACTGGATGCTTTTAATTTCTTTATTCGTCTGGTAAATATGGTATTTTTTATCTAAACTGTTATGATTTTGACCACAGCTAATATAAAGGGGTTCTGTGGTAAATTTTGCAGCAGTGTTTTTCTTCACCACACTGAGAACAAATAATTTTGGGGTTTGTGCATTTTAGAGTATGATGTGAACAAGTAAAACGCACCTAATCGGATTAGAAGTGTATATTTGGACGTTAATATTCTGATAATCAATTTTAAGATGATAATGGAGACGGAAATGTTACAATATAGGAATCAGTGAATGTTTCGTTACCGTTTATTTTTATTTTTATTCTATGGATATCAATATTTTTTTCCATTTAGCTCCTCAATAATTTTATTTAATTTTCTAAATATTGCAAATCGAAGCATCTAATAACTCCCTTACTATAATTTAAAGTAGCGTGTGCTTTTACGGTTGTATTAAATTGGTCGGCAAATCGCTTACAATCTAAAAGCTTCTGAGAATGTTTACTATTGCTAGTTTCGATCAGTAAATTTCCGTCTCTTAATTTCTTAACGTTTTTAACTTTTTCAACTAAATTAACAATGAATTTATTTATCAAAAAAGGGAATACCCTTTGAAAACCATCATCTCCTTCCCTACTTACTATTAAGTTGGAAGGAATATCTTTAATAGCATCATTTATCTGAAGAGAGTCAGGTGGAATTTTAATAAGACCTCTTTTTTGACGCTTATATGAGCTAGGTGATAACCCATCCATTTTAATAATATGGTTAAATTATAGAACTATAATTTCTACGTTTAAGGTAAAATAAATAAAAATTAAAAATAAAACAATAATCTATATCAAAAGAAAATACATATCTAATTTAACGAAATAAAAGAATATAGTCTAATCTGCACAGAAGACAAACGGCTAGGAGGTAATCCTTCGGAGTACCATAAACACACCAGAACTCTACAATCTAACTGAATTAATTGTTGTATTAGATTATGTATTGTCGTTAGTTGATTGTAATATAGATTTTAATTCTATTTTTACTTTCACTTACATATATATGTAATATATAGTAAGTGTAAGTATTGGGATCGAGAAAATTTTTGAATCTGAGTTTTCGACGGATTTATACGTTTTGAGGTACCCTGAATCGAAATGACCAAGTCCCGACAAATGGTCTGTGTGTTTGTATGTTAGCAGTCTAGCTCAAAAACGAAAAGTCCTATGAAACTGATATCACGTATTTAAGATAGGTATATGCCTTAGTTGTGACAGCAACTTTTTCCTTAAAATCGGCTAACCGGAAGTGCCACTTTATATCAACGCTGAAACACATTTTCACAATTTTCTTAAAAACTGATGTAACGATTTTGATTAAACTCGGTGTATCATTGTATAATTATGTGTTCTATAATATACATTAGGTCTTATCCCCATTGATGTCACTTTGCAGGGCTTAAATGCCCAATGTTCATATACGTCTTCCTCTAAAGTACCTTTAATATGGTTTATTTTAAAAAGATAATTATTTCGCATTATTCAGAGTTACGAAAAAATGCTAAATATAACTTTTGAAAGAATTTGATAAGTTAATAAAGGAGAAAAAAAATAAAAATGCAGAAAAACGTAGCTATAGACTGTAGCGCCTAAACGAATGTACCGATTTCATTGAAACTTCGCTAAAGTCATTTTCTCGACACCCTTCAAATTTATCTATATAACATTCATCAGCGAAAAGAAGCTGAAAAAAAGTTACGAGGGATGGTAAAATTAAATTCCGAATAACTCAAAAAGTATACACTTTTTGGGAATGTTGTATATAGTTTTCTAAAACTTTATGGAATAGCCTAAAAAACAAAAAAAAAAATCGTTAAAATCGGATAATTAGGAGATAAGATATGGTCTCTAGTTTTTTTTTAATACGTTCTGCTGCAATGGTTATATCCTTTGTTTCGGTTTTTGAATTTTGAATGTGTTAATAAGGTAATGCTAATTTTTTTAAATGTATTTAAAATCCACCTAAGCAAGTTGATGGCATTGTTAAAAAAACTATTTCAGTGTACTTGTGTGAAAGAAGAAATAAAATATAAAATCATTTCATGGATGTATAAATCATGTGTTTATAACATTAAATACATTTACTGTAGTTTAGTAATTATTTATTAAATTTTAAATTGGTCCATAATCGTCTTATCTTTTTGGCTACATTCAAGGAATTGTTGTGTTATATATGTGTGCGATGTTATATTGCGTTCCTGGCGTTTGAGAATTTAAAGAGAAAAAAGGAATTTTTTTTTATTTTGGGAAAGTGTTTATTATGCTATGTCTATTGTTTAATATGGCTTATTGTTGATAATTTGTAAGAGTATTGTTATGAAGGGGGAGAAAAAAAAAGAAAATATAATATAAAATTAATGTCCGTATGGATTGATAAGTATGCTGTGTACGAAGCAACCCTATGTAGTAGGGCAGCATTACTTTTAATAAAGTATTTCTCTATAAATAATTAGGTATTAAAGTTAATTCCAAAATATTGTCATATAACTTTTTAGAAAACTAAATTAGTGAATAATTCGATAGATCTTCTCTTTGTGATATTCCTCTACCATTTCATTGTACTTGTGTGAAAAAAGAAGTGAAATACAAAAATATTTCATAGATACGTTTATAACCCTAAATATATTTACTGTAGTTTAATAACTCTAGATCTCATAATATATTTAAATATTTAGATATCTATCGTCCGTTTATTCCGAAAAATCATCATGTAACCTTTTAGAAAATTAAATTAGTGAATAGTTTGATAATTCTTCTTTTTGCGATATTCCAACAGAATCCACTTACAATTAGTGTGACAACTTTTGACCTGTCTATGACAGACACTGCAAATCTCTTAATTCCGTTTTAATAAACTTTGCAATGGAAATAACAGTTTAATGACTTATAGTCGTACAATCCATAATCAATGGATCGAACAATCCATAATCAACGAATCGTACAATCCATAATCAACCGGTGATATAATAAATAGGACTTTTGTTATTTTAATAGCATTTGTGTTTTTTTAGCTTTAGCTCAGTTTAAAACATTTTATAATAGCCTAACATGGCCAGAAAATAATTTTTATTCAAAGTTCAAAGAGTAAGTGAAAGTTGTGTGTTGCGCGCACCAGATTTTTTTTTTTTGTGACACAATATTTTAATTTAGAAGCTTAACATAAGGCTCGATATGATTCCGATGTATTGATTTTATAAATTAAACAAAATAGATGATTTTTTTGCATGTTTTTAAGTGTAAATTAGACAATTTTACATGTTTTAGATTAAATTTACATGTTTAGATTAAAAAATCTGATATTACCCAGTTTTAATGGTTCTATATCCATTAAATATTATCTCTTATAGCAGTTTTATATTTCTGATGTGACAAATTTTTCAGCGCTACGAAAACCAGTTTTCTCATATAGAAATCTATTTTTTTTTTAGTATAACTGAACATTTACTTCTTTTACCATCTTTACAATCTGCGATGATTTTCCCATACAATATTAACCAATTTGTAGAGAAAAAATATATAATCGAAAGAATCTCAAGGAATTCATTTTCGAATAATCACCATGGAGAATTAAAAAAAGTTGCTTCATTTTATCAGATTTTCAAATGTATAACCAACTTTGAGAAGCTAGTCTAATTTATCACCAAGAATTTGTTAGCTCAGGTTTAACAATATTGTACTAACAAGTTGAGAGTATTATTATTGCCAACATTTTGGAATGCCTTTTATTCTTCCTCCATCAATAATATATTCCTATTGTAAGATTGAAAAAGTATGTATATTAATAAAATTATAAATAGCACCATTTATGGTTTTTGAACAAATAATAACATAAATAGATGATCATTAAGACGCAGCTACACCACAAAATAATAAAAACTAAAAATATCACTGTTAAACTAAAAAAATAAATCATAATGGTTTGTACTTGGCACTAACGTATTTGGCAGAAAAGCGTTACTGGCTTCAGTGTTCCACCACACCATTGAGTACTCGGAAATGGCATAGTGTTTAGTGCTAAGGAAACATTTTTTGTATATTATTTTGATTGTTTAACAAGCCTATTTTTTCTCTCTTTTTTTTCACGGAACGGCCATAGAGACCACGCGAATATCATGACATTTGGCTTCTTTCTTGTTTTTCCTTTCTTTCCACTTCTCTCTCATTATCTCCGCATGCCGCCGCTTTCTCTCCTCCGTCCACGCGACTCCCTTTCTCGAACTTTTCTTTTTAACAAGAACCGTGATCTCCTTTAGTCTCTTACCATATCCCTCTCTGTCCAGACAGTCCTGCTCCGTTATTCCAAGTCTTTCCGTTTCTTCCTTCATCTGCCTGATGTATCCTCCCAAGCTTTTGTATCTACGGATTTTTGGAATATTTCCTTTTTAAGTCTTTCTGGGGCCATTCTTACCATATGTCCGTGGAATATCAGTCTCCTGATCCTTATTTACGTTTCTAGATCTCTTGTGTCCTTGTATATTTCCTGATTGGATCTTAGCCTGTATCATTCTTTTGTCTTTTTGGGGCCGTAAATCCTTCTTAAAATTCTTCGCTCTATTCTCAACAATTTTTCCAGATTGGGGAGGCATGTGGTTTCCGTCCCGTATAGTATCACAGATTTAACAACTGTATTGTAGTGTCGTATTTTTGCTTCCGTGGACAGGTTTCTCTTGTTGTATATGTTACTGGTTGCTAAAGTTAGTTTTTCCAATTTGGATATTCTTTCCTTGATACTTTCTTTTTCCGAATCATTATTACATATAGTCTCACCCAGGTACTTAAATTTATTTGTTACATTTATTGACGCGTATTTGGTTTCCACTGTTTTCTTCTTGAAGTCTGCGTCTGTGGTCATTATTTTGTTTTTTCGTAGGAGATTTGGAGACCCGCTTTTTTGGCAATTTCTGTCAGTGTATTTATTTGGTCGATTGCCTCTTCTTCCGTTTCCACTAAAAGTGCAAGATCGTCTTCGTAGGCAAGACACTTTATCTTGACGTGGTTGTTTTTGGTCCCTATAATTGCACCCACATCATTGGTTTTCCACAATTCCTTCATTATCCTACCTAGTACCACGTTGAACAGTGTTGGGGAGAGACCGTCTCCTTGTCTTAGTCCCGTCCTTATCCGGAAAGATTTGCTGGTGGTTCCTCTGAATCTTACCTTGGATTCGGTGTCAGTTAGTGTTAATTCTATTAGTTTCCTGGTCTTCTGGTCCACTCCGTATTCTCTCAGTATTTCCAGTAGTGTCTTTCTATCCACTGAGTCCTACGCTTTTTTAAAATCAACAAACGAGATGTAAAGGTTCTTTTTGGGCCTTGTTTTGTAGTATTTTAACAATAATTTTAGGCTCAGTATTTGTTCTTGACATGATCTTCCCTTTCTGAAGCCTCCCTGATATTCTCCGATTTTAGGGTCTATTTGTGGGTTTAGTCTGTTGAGTAGTGCTTTGGAGAAAATTTTGTAGCTGACGGGTAGTAGGGAAATTCCTCTGTAGTTGTCAGCTTCTGTTTTTGTTCCTTTCTTATGCAGTGGATGTATCAAGGCGGTTTTCCATTCTCTGGGGATTTCCTCCTCTATCCAGATGTCCATCGTCAATTCTGTGATCTTCTTCCTGAATTCATCACTTTCCACACCACTTCGTTACTTTCCACATTTCCGCCAATACTCCATCCTCTCCAGATGCTTTATTGTTTTTAAGTCCCGCGATTATTTCTTCTATTTCTTCCTCGTCGGGTGGGTCCGATTCCATCTCCACAGGTGTTGTCATGTGGAGTCATTCTCTGTTTGGGCTCCTCGCTGTTCAGCAGTTTTTCGAAATAATCCGCCAGTATATTGCAATTTTCCTCGTTTGTTTGTGCCAGTGTTCCGTCTTTTCTTTTTAGCACTATTCCTGGGGGGATGTAGCCTTTGACTCTTTGATTAAAAGCCTTGTAGAATAGTCTAGTATCATTTCGTCTAAAACATTCTTCCAGCTGCCTGTTGAGGAATTCTCTCTTTTTCCTTCTTAGTATTTGGTGCGTAATTTTTCTTTCGATTATATAATTTTGATAGTTCTCGACTGTTTTGTTTTCGTTCCAGCTTTTCCTTACTGCATCTTCGCACTCTATGTCCCACCATTCTATTCTTTTCTATATTTCTAGCGGTGCTATTTCTTCCGCCAGGTCCGTCATGTTCTAACCGCTTCTTCCCAGTTTTGTGGTGTTTTTAACCTTTCTCTGTATTCCTGTTTTTTGTCTCTTACCAGGATTCGTCTATCTATTTGCTTTTTCTTGGGTTTTTTTGTGTGTTGAATCGTTTTTGCTGGTACCAATTTTATCTTTATTTGTAAGGGGAAGTGGTCAGATGTTACATTGATTGCTCTTTTTACTCTGACATTCTGTCAGAATCATCACATCATGGGCCATATTTAATGTAGGATTCCTAAGGGCATCTATTACGACTTTGTGGAGTCATTAATAAGAATTTTTGTAAGCTAGAGACGTATTTTCATCGACTTAGAATCAAAAAGAAAAACTTAAAATATACTAACTATATGTTCAATGGACTAGTTTTTGAGACATAATCCATTATTTTATCAAATTAATAAGGTGTTCAGTAAAATTTATAAGACCAAATAAAGCCTTGCTGTGATGTGTTACAAAGTATTTTTTTAAAATTATGTGTAGATGTATGTTTTATACATTACGCTCCAGAAATATAAGCAACTGGTTTTAAAAATCATTCATGAGTCTGGGATATTTTATTATCAGAAAAAGCTATTATTGGGGAAATAAAAATCCCCATGTCACATAAAGCGCATCAATACCAATTTAAAGTAATAACGCATCAATTAACGGTTCTAAATTTTAAAAAAATCTAGTACGGTGGGTACATCACACAACTTTCATTTACCACTCTTCTTAACAGAAATAAGTATTTAAAGTGAAAGTAAGAATTAAAGAAGATAAGAAACATTATTTAAAACAATTAATTACTATATGTTTTTCATAACCCTTTTCCGACTGTATATTTCCATTATTTATTTGATTATAATAAATTAAGTGTGACGAATTTCTTTCATATTTTATATTTAACTGTTTTTTATATAAGAGGTTAATGTGAAATGGTTAATTACTTTAAATAAAAGCAATAAAAAAGTACTTTAGAGGTAGACATTTTGAAAAAATCGGCATTTAAGCCCGGTCAGGTTACATCGATGAGGATAAAACCTAACTTAAATAAAAAAACACTTAATAACTAAGTGAGTTGATTCAAAATCGTTAGAGCCGTTTTTGAGAAAATCGTAAAAATGGATTAATTCAATGATATAAAGTACCACTTCCAGTTTTCCGATTTTGACGAAAATAATGCAGTAGAATCCCAGGCATATAAAAACCTTTTATTGTGTATTTATACACAATTTCAGTTTCGTACGACTTTTCGTTTTTGAGCTAGGCTGTTCACATACATACACACACACACAGAACATTTTGCGGGAGTTGGTTATTTGGACTCAGGGGACCACAAAACGTGTATTTCCATTGAAAACTGAGATTCGAAAATTTTCACGATCGCAATAGTTACCCTTACTATTTATTACATATATAGGTAAATTAAAGTAATAATATAAATAAATAAAGCCTTACAATTGCAATTTTTTTTTCATACAAACGTAAATATTAGGATTAAAAACATTTCGTTTGTTATTTAATACTATAAGAATCAATTTGCAGAATAGAGATGTGTGTAAAAAACAATTGTTCATTAATCATCTTAAATCATTTTTTTAAAAGCTTTATTTTTAACATATTTTTTGAATGAATAAAAATTATATTTTCATAATTAATTTATCACAATAGATGCCAGGTCACAAGAAAAAAAAGGGAATTAAAAATTTTTGGATTTGGATTAAAAAATTTGGATGATAAAAAAAAAATAGAAATAATCCATAATTTAATGAAAAACAACTTAGTGCAGTTTAGGCGTTCAAATGGTTTTGACCATGACAAAATCTAGTTTTATTTGAAAGACATTTTGACTAATTTACTATGAATCAATAGTTAATTGCTTACATATAATTTTTGCGTTATTGCTTCCTATAATAGAGAAAACGTTACCATCGTAAGAAAACACAAAATTGGAGTTAAATCTTTTTCTGTTAGGAATTGGATCGTGAATAAAATAAACTTTTTTGTTAGAAATTTCATCTATAATCATCTCCTAGAGTTCGGTAATTAAGAACTAGATCACCCTGTATAAATTTATACATCAAAATATCTAATAACAGAAGTACACAAAAAGTAATGTAGGGAAGTGAGTCTAAGCATGTGCAGGTAATTACATTAAATCTGAAATAATGTTAATAAAACTTTAATTAATTGCAGTACATTACCAATTATATTCTACAAATTATAATATATATATGTAAATTAAAATTATACATCTTATGTATTATTTCTATTTATGCCATTTAAAACTATATCCAATCAGATAAATGAAGATCACCATCACTATTAGCAAATAAAAGCGCAATTTTGCCACTCATTTTTGGGCCCAGTCGTTTTGCAACACCTCCTCTACCAACCTGTAAAAAAATTTTTATTTAAATTGAAGCTAGTTAAACATTATTCATTAGTCCAGTCAAAATAAAAATGATTGTATTAAGTCATATAGTTTCAAAAGTTTCAGGAATGTGGTAGGAGAAGGTGTCCTGAACAACATTTAATAAAATCCTATTAACCTCAGGTACACAAACTCCTGAAAAATCCCAAGAAATTTCAAATTAGGGTGTACAAAGCTATGATAAAGCCAATTCTGGTATATCGCTACGAGACCTGGACACCAATTAGCACCCTAGAGAGAAGTATTGAGATTCACCTCAAATTGTGTAAAAAAAAAATATGTGATTTTTTAAACTGTTCTCTAAAAGTACCCGTGTTTTCAGCAAAAATTACTACAAACGACTGTTGCAAAGCTTTTATTTCATATTTTTCTATGATTGCATAATAATAAACACATAATTGCCTAAATAAAATTTTTGTTTACAGAACTTCTTCTTTGTCTACCTCTGATGCCATAGCGTCGAAGAGCCTCGATTCAACGCAGCCACGGCTCTCGGGCCCGGCCAAGCTGCCTTGTCTCTTGGAGAGTTTTCCCTCTCTTCCCTCCAATCAGCTGTATATACACCAAGTAGGAAATTCTGGGACAGCCTCGTAGTTTCTTCCGAGAGGGATGAGCTTCCATAACTTTCCGAGGTTCTTTTTCATCATCCATCCGACAAACCATTTCAGTTGTCGATTTTAAAGCATAGTCTTACAATCCACCACCTCCAGCTCCTTCTGTATCTGTTCATTTCTGAAACGGTCCCTTAACAACTTCGAGTACCTCTTCATTACAGATCAGCTGAACATATGGCTACGAGACCTGGACACTAAATAGCACCCTAGACAGAAGTATTGAGATTCAACTCGTCATGTAAAAAAATGATGTGATTTTTTATCATGGCCTCTAAAAGTACCCATGTTTTCAGCAAAAATTACTACAATTGATTGTTGTAAAGCTTTTAATTCATATTTTTCTATGATCTTGGATGCATCATAATAAACACATAATTGCCTAAATACACTTTTTATTTACAAAAAGAAATATTTAAAACAATGATTTTCAAACATTTTCAGCTTGTATCACACATTAAAAAGCCATGTCAACATACAAAAATACATAAATAATTAAAATATTTTTTAAAAAAATGCTCACCGAAATGTCTTGAAGAAGGTCTTGTTTTTCCTTAATAGTAGACAAGTTTTTATAGGTCTGTAAACAAAACAAAACAAAAAGTTGGCTTACAGAGGATTTCAAAATAACTGTGCCACTTACACTGTAATCTAAAAGCCCAAACATTTCTAAATAAACATACATTAAATACTCATAATGAATCTGATGCAACACATGACTTAACGAAATACCCCCAATTGTTTTTCATCCTATATTAGTGAAACCAAAAATCTTCTAAAAGACCTTATCACCCAACATAAATATTCTGTATCCTCTCGTAATTTTACCACCTCCAAATTATCCGAACATTCTCTCTCCCTTCATCATACATTTGATTTTGACAAAACTTCCCTCCTTGCCTCCATCCTTAACCATGACAAACGACTCATTTCTGAAACCCTCCACATCCAGCTCCAACCAAAGACAGTGAATCTAGAAACAGACAAACAAAATTTATCCTTAGCCTATTTCCAAATTCTGAATTTATTAAAACATCCATAGCAATATCCTTTTCCTTTTCGCTGACAACTTCCTTAATTCTTTGTGTGTGTATAAATATATACATATATATATATATATATATATATATATATATATATATATATATATGATCTGTATTAATTTCAAATATTCTCCATTATTACTTATCACTTTTTTATCTCTGTTTTATTCCTTCTCCAGATTATTTCCATCCTCCTTCAATTAAACTTTTGTTTAATTATTCATAGTATTTATGAGTAATATATCTCTCGTCAATTATTTATGCTTCCTGTAATTTGGTTCATACTTTGTCAATTAACGGTCAGAGATGACACACCATACATCTCCCCCCTCACTTGCTACCATACCTTCACTTTGTTCCTGTCAGCTACTGGAGAAGGTTGGTTTTTATTTCTTTTTTCAGTTTTCTCTTCTTTTCCTCCTTCCTTTCATTCCTTTGCTCTGTTTTAATTTTTTACTCTATTATACATTGTCAGTGCATTTTGATAGACTTTACAATATCTCAATTTTCTATCTAATTTTTATATTTTTCAATACTTTAATTTTACTATTTATTTTCATTTCTTATATAACTTCATATTCCTTTTTTCTGTTTTACATTTTATTCTAAGATTACCATTTTAATACTTATGTCACCTTTTTTGATTATGTTTACTTCATCATTCTACACTTTGTAACAGTTATTATTATTCATCTCTTAGTTCTTACTATTGTCATTATTCTACCCACTTCATTTTACTTTAATTTTTTTACCTACATTATTTATGTTTCTCATACCTTGTTATCTGGTTCTTTTCTTAGCCCTGATGAAGGCCAGAACTTCAGGTCGAAACGTCAAAATAAATATTATTATTTATTTTTGCCTTCTTATTTGTCACTGATCATCCCAACCATTCTTCTCTTCATTAACAAAAATACATTTAGGAGTAATAATAATATGTATGAGTTGGTCAAGTATTAGATTTCTTGGACACCTTAGGGTTCTTAGCAAAATGAAAGTTTGGAACAGTTAATTAAATAAAGATTCTATATATCTACCTATAAAATCAAAATAACAGTATTGAAACATTTTTAAATAATGATTAACTTTTCTGTTAAGCAGATTTTACCTGACCAATGTTTAATTAATTTTAAATAATTACACTAACTACTTTATTTAGTCCCTGTAAACCACTTAAACAATTACCATTAGTGCTTTCAAATGTGATGTAAATTCCTGGACAAAATTAATGCATCACTTTATATATGAAAAATTTAACCTAATCTTTAGTTTCTAAAAGTATAATTGAAGGTCATAATAATTAGAATATGAGTATAGATCAAACAGAACATGAGTAATTCCTGTTTTATTTATTTTTATCTCTATTTAATCATTTTAATGCCAAAGTTGGCATCAGGAGATTTTTTATTATCAATCTTAATTGGGTCTTTTTCATAAATGATGGATCTTTTCCGTTATAGCAGTATTATTGAATCTAAGAGACTCATTTATGATAATCAAAGTACAATAAACCCTTTTTGTGGTCCTCCTTTCACTAAAACTCCTAAAAGAAGCAGACTTACATTTACTTATAACACATCCATTAGAGTTTAGAAGCCTGGAAGTGTTTTCTTTTTACTAGATGTGAGAGCAGGTTATAGATCACCATAAGCCCATATTTTAATTTTTGACACCTTAATGAACTCTATACTCAATATTATATTACCCCAAAAATTTTATTTCAAGGAGATTTAAGCATGTCCTGGGGTGATATTTCTTCTGATCCTCATATGGAATTAGTGTTTGTGCAGAACGTGTCCTTAAATGCTTAGAGGTATGTAGCATTTCTAGAAGATCATTACCATATGCCATTTATTCACTACCTTAGAAACAGTTTCTTACTGAAGCATAAAAATAAACGATCACACAAAATTCAGAGAATATTTAACTTTCTCTAGGATGTTAGTATCCCTGGAGTCTAGGATATTCCTGGAGTGGCCATTGAAAAATCTAAACCACAATTCAATAACACATGTTTGGGTATAGTTCAAGCTACATATGTGAAACCAGAATTCCATTTCAAATACACTCGAGAAGGTTGTAGGTCTAGGTTGTAGAAGGTAGAAGGTACAACAGTTGTAGAAGAGTGGTTCAATACATTCTTCCTTCTTCCAAATTGTTTGTATTAGTTGTAATAGTTTAGGTATTAGGTGTCATCCTCCTCCCTTATCTCAATACAGCTATGCTGTCAAATATCAAACAGTTTTCCATCCCTGGATTTATTTTAATAAATATTTATATATAACTTGTTTAAGTATGGATACTGGAATAACATTTTATTAGTAATAATTAGAAATCGGATTTTCATGTTATTGCACATTTTTTTCACGTAGGTGTAAAAACTTTAAACCTGACAATCTATCCATTTCTCATTCTGTATGAACAGCCAGAAGAGGACAGCAGGGAAAGTAGGCCAATTGAGAAGAAATAGAAAGTTGTAAAGGAGGCTATAGGCAAGGCAGCAGATGAGACATTGAAAAAGTTCACAAATGGAAGAAATGAAGAATATGCGAAAGCCATTGAAGAGAAAAATCAAGCCAGACAGAAGATGTTATAGAGGTTCACAAGGCAAAACCAGGAGACTTACAGTATGAAAAGAAGAGCAGCTAAAAAAGTCATAGTGATGAAAAGAGAAAAATGAATAGTAAAAGGCTTGAAAATATAGAAATATTAAACGGCGCATGAATGGGTATTGATTGGTTTAGGAAAGAGTAGCAGCCGAAGCTGAATAATTGTAAAAGTAAAAAAGGAGGGGCTTTGAGTGGGGAATGAGAGATGATGAACAAGTGGACCGAGCACTTCTGAGAGTTGCTGAACATTGGTCTGGAGGAAGAGGATATTAAGAATGAAGAAGAGTGTCAGGTGTGGCAACCATTACCAATCGTTGATGAGCCTGGCAGAGAGGATATCGAGTTTGCCACCATGGACTTGAAGAACTGTAAAGCCCCTGGTGAGGACAGGATAGTAGTAGAATTGATTAAATAAATGCTGCAGTGGTAAAATGAAGGTGCTAATATATGAGTTGATTTGGGACGTGTGTAGAGAGGAAAAGATGTCGGATGATTGGAGAATTTGATTAATATGCCCTATTCTTATAAAAACAGCAAGGATCTATGCAAAAATTATAGAGGAATAACCCTATTGGAGTCCTATATAAGCTCCTTTCTAGTTTGATATTAAAGAGGATGTGAAAATATGCTGAGGAAATTTCAGATGATTACCAATGTGGGTTTAGAGTTGCCCGAGGTACTACAGATCAAATTTTTGTTATAAATGATGGGAAAATGCTATTAATATGATGTTTATCTTATTATTCGTTGGCTACAAGCAGGCATTTGATAGCATCAAGAGATCAGCACTGTTAAGAATGCTAATGAAAAATGGAGTGCCACATAAATTAATTAATTTAATATGCATGTCCATGGAAAATGCATCATCCAAAGTTATTATTGGAAATAAATTTGGTCGATTGTTCAAGGTAAAATCTGGAGTGCATCAAGGAGATGTCTTATTAGCAATGCTATTCAACATAGCTCTGCATGCTGCTGTGAAAGATGCAGCTAAAAAAGGCACTGTTATTGATAAGACCTGGCAAATTTGCGCTTACACTGATGACCTGGTGATTGCTGCACCAAGTGAAAAGGCACTTAAAGAGGCATTTGAGATAAGATACAAAAATGCCAACAAAGTAGGGCTTGTGGTCAATTAAAACAAAACTAAATACTTAAAACTGTCCTCAGCAACAAGTAGAAGATCCTGCAATGAAATCAAAATAAGGAATTTTAGAGGAAGGAGATAGAAATAGGGGTCCCCAAGTAATAGGGGTGGCAATCATAAAAATACTAAAATATTGGAAAAACTATTTTATTTTTATTATCCTCCAAAACCTTTAGAGCAACTAGTTCAAACCCAGTTATCCGACTTTTTAAAACAGAATAACCTCCTAAATCCCAACCAGTCTGGTTTCCGACCTGGCTACCACTCAATCTGCCCTCATCAAAATTTCCCAAGACATTCATACAGCCATGGACCAGCAGAAACTCACCTAATTCTCCTTGACTATAAAATTTCCTGCTTTAATGCATCCTTTAATATTTCTTTATTTTCAAGCGTTTTACTGTTCATTTTTCTCTTTTCATCACAACGACTTTTTTAGCTGCTCTTCTTTTCATACTGTAAGTCTTCTGGTTTTGCCTTGTGAACCTCTATAACATGTTCTGTCTGGTTTGATTTTTCACTTCAATGGCTTTCGCATATTCTTTATTTCTTCCATTTGTGATTTTTTTTCAATGTCTCCTCTGCTGCCTTGCCTATAGCCTCCTCCTTTCTAACTTTCTATCTCTTCTGAACTGGCCTACTTTCCCTGCTTTCCTCTTCTGGCTGTTCATTCAGAATGAGAAATTAATAGATTGTCGGTTTTAAAGTTTTTACATCTACGTGAAAAAAATGTGCAATAACATGAAAATACGATCTCTAATTATTACTAATAAAATGGTATTCCAGTATCCATACTTAAACAAGTTATATATAAATATTTATTAAATATCATTGAATGAAGAGATTTTTTTGGTCTTCAAAGTAATTAGGAAGTTACATCACCTTCAAAGGCTTCATCGTAGTAATAGCAATGTTACTACGAAGCAATTAATCATGCTTCCTTAGCCCTTTAACGACGATGGACTCATATAAGTCGAGATGAAATTAGGCCCAGTTAGGCCCAGGCAACGTTGGACTCATATATGAGTTGAGACTCTGTTGGGCTCTTTCTCATTAAACGATGGGGTGCTAAGTGATCAATTCTATTTTCAAACTATCTCGTGACCTTCCCTTGAGCCAGTAGGTAATTTTTCTATGAGTGGAAGTTATGGGCATTTATGAAAGATGCCTTAAATAAAAAATTGTAAGTGGTCAGTAGAAGTGATAAAAAGTATTCCGTCCTCAAGGACACTCCAACCTTCCAGCTCATTTTCACCACAAAGTAAACTAAAAACTGTTAATAAACACTAAGTTTTACATATGTTTTTTTTCTCTCTCTCACACATACAAAAATGTGTAAATAACGAAAACATTCCAAACAATTAACGTAGTTTAGAAAAATAAAATAAATATTTTTAGTAGAATTATTCTGAACTGCTACTAACAACTAAAAATAGACATACATACAAACTTTATGCTTACTAAATTTATTTATTAAAACTGAATTTATGATTACCTCATACAGACAATATGGTGTTGGATGGTGTCTACATAAAACTTTAGCACTATCAAAAGGTAATCTATGAATTGCAGCAATTTGTTGAACCCAAAGCTTTTTCATCCCTAAAATATATCAAATCATATTAAAAAAAATCTACTAACAATAAATAAATAAAATAAATTAAAAAATAAATAAATGCACAAGTGCTATTCTATCCTGGGGTTACATGAGTCTTTCAAAAGAACTAAATAACTAGAAAAAAAGCAAAACGTATGTGTTTGAATCATTTAAAAAATATATCTTTACAATTCGGCAAAGAAACGTCGGCAAATATACAAATAAATTTATTTTTTATTTTGATTGATCACCCCAACCATCATTCTCTAAAATGATTTCTGGAATAAGAGAAATTTATTCTTGGCAGTGATGAGACATGATCTTGGGACAGCACTGTGTGAGTATGGGCTCTATTTTTTTATTAACAGCAAGAACAGAGCCAACAGATTGGGAACTGATTTCAAAAAGAAGTCTAAGGAAAGCATCATGAAGTTTGAAAAAGTCAATAATAAGATATTCTATTCAGGGATCAAAGGGTGTTTTTAAAACATATAGCTGTTTTCACTTCATACTCCCACAGAAACCTCCTTAACATAATTTACAAAGTTCTGTCAACCTTGAATTATTAATATATCGTCAAGGTATAGTACAGAGTACCGTTACCAGAAGGTCTCGACAGAGTGTTGTTTAATTTAGGGCTAAGATAACAAAGTGGATGAAGGAGATGAGTATACAGGATGACCTCAAGTGTCAGGCGGATCAGCACCCAAATCACTATTGGTCTGCGGTGCAAGGGATTAACCTTAACATTCCGCAGGAACGGTAACCACAAACGGAGGGATCAATCTCCTGACTTTGTGGGATGATGAAATACTAACGGAGGGATCAACCTCCTGACTTAGCATGTGGGAGTACAAGTGGAAGGATCGACATCCAGACCTTGTATGGAGAGAGAGAATAGGATAAATAAAGGTTAAGGGAACATAATAATAGAAAAGGCAATTTAAAGAAGAACTAAAAAGAGTATATAAATCATATAGTGATAGGTAAGTTTCTTATGTCCAAAGCCAGAGGGCTAGGAGGATCATTCTTTCATGCGAAAGATGGGTAACGAGAGTCCTACCCGATTATTGTGCTCTTATTTTTTTGATCAGTTAATTTATATTCCTTCCCATATTATATCACGGTCAACCATCTCTACATCATTATATATACCTTCATCTTTATCTAATAAAATAAACATACTTTTACAATAAAAAAATATAGATTTTACAAAGTTATATATACAAAAATATATATTTAAAAATCATCTTCTGATATGAAAGTCTGGTGTTGGAGCTGTCTCGTAGCGGGCGCATGAACTATGTGCAGAGCCAATATATTAATTTTTTCATGGAAAGTGCAGTGTGCATCCACAATAGATGCATACAAGTATTGACCTACATAGACAATATACACCTGGTAGCAAGGGCACTCACTACCTGCACTTGGAGGGACATTAAACTCTGGCAGGGTATCTGTGAGGAGGTCCATGCCCTTAGATGGTAGTAGAGCCAAAATTAATTATATTAATCATTTATCAACAAATGATTAAAAGAAAAAAAACTATAACATAACCAATTCTTTTTTTTTCTGTTGGCATTACAGACCTTGTAGGTCTTTTTACACCTTAATCAGTCTTACCCATCTTTGTCAATCTTGGGTTATTTCTTTTTAGTTATCTGTATACAGCTCTATTGCATCATTTTTGATTCTGTGTGTCCATCCGGTTTTTGGCCTTCCATGTGGTCTTTTGCTTTCTATAGAGGCATTTATTGTTGTGTAGAGACTCCCATATGTATTTCTCCGAGCTACATGCCCCATTCATCTTAACCTCCTTGCTTTCATTTAAAGAGATATTGATTGACCAGTTTCTGTAAGCAGCTGTTTGCTGGTCTTTCTTCTCCATGTGTTAGTACTCCGATCCCAGATCGCTTCGATTATTATGTGAAGGATTTTTCTCTCAAATCTTTCAATACTTTTTTCTAGGGCGCTGGTATATATTAGAACTGGCTTTATCATAGTAACATAGCATTGAGGTTATTGTGATATTTGAATTTGTCTACTCTTAGAAACGATTTTTCTTCTACACATATCATGTTATTAGAGTGGAATTTTTTCGCTTATTATCATATATTTTGTATGGTTCTCTTATCAGAGTTTGAGCGAATTTCTCAATGCCCTCTTGATTACTTCCAAAGACAGATTTATTACCTGCATATCCAAGGATTTTATGATTCATTCCGAAATACACCCCTCCATTTTTGTGTGATGTTTATATCACCTTTTCCATCTCCTAGTTGAACAACATTGGTAATAGTCCATCTCCTGCCATAAGCCAGTTCGAACTTTGAAGACTTTAGATACTTCTCCTTGTATAGAGTGCAGCAACAATACTTCTTTTTTTCTTCAAAACAGAAAAAAATCTTTTTTTTTTTGTTACAACTCCTTATACTAATCTTGACAACTTTCTCATTTTCCTTTAGTTAAATTTTTGTTTTATAATCTCCAATCTTTATGTTCTTCTAATCTCATGTTTTACGTTAATATCATTAATAGTTTATTATTATTTAATATTTATGATGTCTGCGCTGTATTATCTACAGATGTCCAATTTCCATACCCATTCAATAACACATTTATTTAGTATGCACACAAAATTTATAAATAGATAGATAGATAGAAAAATTTAACTTTATTCTGAGACATAGTCCCTTTAGAATAACAAAATAGTATAAAATTAAAAGATTACATCAGGCCAGAATAAAAACAATTGAAAAAAATAAAAAATAAAAAAAAAGTGAAGGAAACATTAGGCAAATATACTATATTCAAAACAAATAAAAATATATACAAAACACTTATAACTATGTACAGTGGTAAAACAGTTTTTAAGAGAAAAATGAATAAAAACCACTTATAAATAAACAAAATTTATCTATAGTAAACCTCTCAATCATTACATACGTTTCTGCCATTTACTTCACATATTTCTGTTAACTGTTGCAGAGTGCACTAGTTATTTCCACTGTTTTTTTGGAAGGACAGAAGGTCAACCTTCTCTCAGGGATCGTTTCGTGATAGCAGGTTGGTCTTCCTTTTATCTTTTAGATTCATTTTCTCCTCATTTACCTTTTTCCTGTTACTTTTTTTCTAAATATACGTGCCACTAATTTATTTGTATTGATACATTAACTCATCACATCTTATTTTCTTTGCTTTACATAATTTTAACTTTGTAATTCTCTTCTATGTAGTCAGTATGTTTTTATAGATCTTACTGCACCTTAATTTTTCTATTTACATCTATTATTTTCTTTATACAACTTCATATTCCTTTTCTCTAGTTTACATTCTGCTCTATGTCAATCTCACTTCTTTTTAATATACTACGACTTTTATCAACTACATCACCCCATTTATTTTGTGTCAAATACTTATATTTTCTATCTATTAATATTCCATTACATTTCTTTGTTTATTCATTATGTTGTTATCGTTATTATATTATTGTTTATTTCATAAGTTCTTAAACCTGTTACCGTTATTATTTTCTAACCGTTATTTCAAAGTTCCTAACTCTGCTGATAGAAACTGGAACTTTACTGTGTCTTTTTTTTCATCTATCTCTAAGGAATATTATTTATTTATTTAATGTCTTTTATTAGTCCGAATATTCAGAGAGTGTTTCTACTCATCTTTCGTTTCTAATCATCGTGATTGTGTTTTTACTTATCTTTGCACATGAATTCCAAGATTATTTCCTTTATAATTTTTATCATATTATTGCCGTTTCGGTGACCTGGCTTAAACCTAATATTCCTTTTTCCTCCATATCCATTCCTAACCATGCCCTCATCCGAGATGAGCGAAGGTGTTGGCCTTTATGTTCATGAGAGTCTGAGGGCAAAAATCCTGCACAAATCTCCCTTCCCGACTTTCCTCACTTAGAGTATTTATTTGTGGAAATTTCCTCAAATTCCTTTTCCCTCCTTTACGTCATTACATACTGCCCACCCCATGTATAATTTGATCCTGCCTTCGAATCCTCCCTTTTTACCTACGTTCCTTTATACAACAATGTAATAATAGCTGGCGACTTTAATACCAATCTATTCTCTGACTCCCCTGATAAATCTCATACCTTATAGATCTAATCCATTCTCTTGACCTATTTATCGTTCCTTTTCAACCTTAAAAGGAAAGAACTAAAAGAAAAAGAACTCTTTTTCCTTCCTTTCACATCATGATCTCACCAAAACTTTCAATAATGTCCCTACTCATAAGTTCACTCCCAGGCATATCACATTCTTGACTCACTGTCTTCAGAAAAACTAAATCCTTTCCTCGAATCACTAGTCCAATCCTTAGATCCGATCTATTCATACTCCTCAATTGATGAAATTGTGGAGTGTCTATCCTCAAACCTTCTCCTATTCCTAAATCAGCATGCCTCCTTAAAGACCCCGATCTTCAGATACCCTGCAGCTCCCTGGATTAATTCAGAAATAAGAGAGTTGATGAAAAGAAGAGATGCAAGGAGGCGTTTCAGACAAACACGTAATCCAGATGACTACTTCTCTTTTAAGACTCTTCGAAACATTACCTAATCTTCCTTGCGACGTGCTCAGGCACAATTCTTTCATTTTTCCTTGTCACAAGCCTCAGATCCTAAGTCCAGATGGAAAAACCTCTTCGTGGTAAAATCAAAAACCTGCACCTCCTACCCTCTTTCTTCAGACCAACTGAATTACCACTTTGCCGATCCTGACTCATTACCACATTCCTCCTCATAGTGTATTCCTAAAGCTTCCTTTGACCTTGAAAATTTCAATTTAGCAGATCTACTTTCCTCTGTACTAAAATCCAGAACAAACAACTATGTCCCAAACCTAATTCCTGTGAAGTTAATCAAATTATGTCTTCCTGCCATCTTTCCTGTCCTACTGCATATTCACAATTTTTCCTTACAAAATTCCAGTTTTCCGTCACCTTGAAAAAAAGTTATTGTCCCCCCACTGAGCAAAGTTCTGATTCCCTTCAAAATTTCCGATTTCAGAACCATCTTGATTCTCTGGAATCTTTCAAAGCCTCTTGAAAGAATGGTCCACTCACAGCTTAATACCTTCCTTGAGCAAAAAGCTCTCCTCAATTCTTTCCAATCTGGTTTCCGATCCCAGTTATCCACCCAATCCACTATGCTGAAAATTTCCCAGGACCTTCATTTCTCTATGGACAAACAAAAAATCTCGATCCTAGTCCTCAAAGGCTTTCGATTCCATAAATCACGAAATCCTCCTTACCAAACTCCAAAACCTTTCCATATCAAATAGTGCTCTAAAGTGGTTTCATTCTTTTTTGTATCAAAGATACCAAACAATCATCATTCTCAATAAAACTCCTTCCTCCCCCCTCTTACTAACTCGTGGTGTTCCTCAGGGATCTTCGCTCGCCCCAACTCTTTTCTCCATCAATATGAATATTAATGACCTTTCTGATTCTATTTATCACTCACAACACCATTTATATGCGGACGATCTCTAACTATACCTTTCCTTCCATCCTAGATGCTTGAGGAGGTCCGAAGGCTACAAGAAGATATTGACAGTATTAATACCTGGGCAGCGAACAATGATTAAAAATTGAATGTTGAGAAGACCAAAGCCATTCTCATTGGATCCAAGCATCTGATTAACCTTATTTCTTATTATCCTTTACTCTACTTCAATGGGATACCCATACGTTTCCACACTTCCATAAGAAACCTTGGGGTAATGTTTGATCTACATCTGTCCTGGAATAATCACATTATCCAAAAGTCTATTGCTACCTTCAAACAGTTCCTGAGATTCCGTGACTCTATGCCCCTTAAAATCCGTCAGCTCCTAGTCTCCTTTCTCATTTTCCCTCACTTCGATTTTGGCTGCCTTGTATACGGTGGACTGTCTGGTGGGCTTGAGATTAGATTAAAGAGGCTAATGAATTGTTTCATTATATGTATCGGTTGCTATGCCGATTTGAAGTGGCTCTATCCAGACAGCAATATTTCCTAGGTGTCATTCCTTTTCCGAACCTTTACAACCAAAAAACCTTCTTACCTTCTTGATTTTTTTATTCCTTGTTCCTCTGCTCATTCGTTCAACATGAGATCCCAATCCTCAAATTTGTTTATTCCTTCTCATAGAACTGCTTCCTTTAAAAAATCCTTCGTCATACATGCTACCTCGTTTTGGAATTTCCTACCAACCTCTTTACGGAAATCCTTGACCTCATTTAAACATAATTTATTTTTTCATCTCCTCAGTAATCAATCTCCTGAATATATGTAAAATAAAGTTATTTTGTACTTTAGAGATGTCAGTTACACTATACCGATATCTTGCAGATATCTAAGTGTGTCATATTGCTTATTTGTACGTGAACTTACCTGTATGTAATCATATTTAAATTCATATGTCTACTTCAAGACCATATATTAACTACAGTGTCTTTATTTTTAATATTAAGAATTTTCAAAATTTACATGTTTCTTTATTTTAATATTAAGGTTAGACAACTTTGTAAATTAATTTATTTTTAATTGTCATTTAATTATTCACAATCGCCAGACAATTGTCATTTCTTTGTTCATTGTAGTTATTCTAAGGGGACTAAATGTACCAGTAAAAAAAAATGACTTTCTTTCTTGCCTATCTCAGAGAATGGAAAAGTTGCCAACACGTTGCCAGAAATTTATTGATAGTAGTGGAGACTATATTGATTAAATAAAACAGTTGTTGTATTATTTAATATTTATAATTTACTTAAGGAAGAGATTATTGTTATTTACACAAAAAATAATTACTATACAAAATTATTGCCAAAAACGGAGAATAAAACTTTTCAAAAATAGAGTGGTATAAAATTGTTAAATAGAATAGAAAAAAAAATACAAATGTTAATAACACGCATAAAAAAAACAGGAGATAAAGGAAAAACATTAGGAAGGTAAAATAAAAAATTAATTGGAAATACATTTTAAACAAATATGTGTAAGCATTTTAAACATTAAATAATATAACAACTGTTCTATTTAATCAATATAGTCTCTATTTAATTTAATCACCAAAATGATAGTGTATACACACACAGCTCTAAAGAAGCCCAGGAAGTCATTGGAAGAGTGGAAAGAGGTCATCACCCTTCCTACGTGATGGTTTGGTGGGGAGTTTCCTTTGATGGCACCACAAAACTCCATTTTTGTGAAAAAGGAGTTAAAACAGCTGCTAAAAACTATCAAGACAATAGTTGCCATAAAGCACACTCTGACTTGGAAAGCCTCAAATAATCTCTGGTCCGAGCAGTTGAGCGCTTTTCTCAAGAAGTGCTGCATGCTGCTATTGATGACTGTCCACGGAGATTAAATGCCTGTGTCAAGGCAAAAGGGAGACATTTTGAGTAATTTCTTTTTTGTTTTACTCTCTATAGATATATATGAATGAAATGTAAATATATTTTATTATTTTGGGACTGTTGTACCGTTAGAATTAATTATAAGTGCTGAATACATATGTAAGTGGTCATAAATAGAATAGATATTTACAATATTGGCTATTTAAAAGTAAAATCCAGACGGAAAGAGAGAAAAAGATATGAAAAGCGTAAATATAAATATATAATAAGCGTACATAATACAAACAGAGAAAACTAAAATAACAGAAACATTTTCTGGGGGTAATTAAACAGCTCTCTTAGGTATATTTCATAATCAGGGGGATTGAGAAAGGAGTAGGTATTTAAAGAGGAGAGGTTTGAAAGAGGAAACTGATTGTGCATGTCGAATATCAGCAGGGATGGAATTCCAGGAGGCGGCTTGAATTGCAAATGATTTGTCAAATGCAGCAGTTCGGTGAGGAGGGGGATAGAGGTCGGATGTGCGAGATCTAGTAGGATGAAATTGGATGGAGTATTTAAATTGTAAGCTATGGAAAATATAGGATGGTCGATGAGTTCTAATCATCTGGTAGAGAAAGGTAGCTAGGAAGTACTGATGGCGATAGGATGGATAGAGCCACTTCAACTCAGTGTAATATTGGGTAATATGCGTATTTCTTGAGATTCCGAAAACAAAACGTAATGTGTAATTCATTAGGCGTTTAAGTTTGGCCTCGAGATCTCATGAGAGTCCACCGTACACCATGCAGCCATCGTCAAAGTGGGGGAAAATAAGAGAGGAAACTAGGAGTTTGGTGGGATTTACACAGAAGGAGATAACGTAGGCAATTGAATTGTTTAAGGGTTGAGATAGAGCGACGGGAAATTTGGGAGATGTGTGATTTCCAGGAGAGGGTTTGGTCAAAAGTAACACCTAGGTTTTTAATGGTAGTATGGAATAAGATAGGTGAGTTGTTCAGGAGAAGATTGAGGGATGCCGGGAAGGATTTGAGGAGTGCGGGAGATCCAATCAAGATGGCTTTCGTTTTCTTGATTGGAAAGGGGGTTTGATACATGAAAAAGCCTAAATTTTTAACATAAGGGTAGAAGGTGATGGGATGGTTATTTAGTTAAAGTGAAGGAAAGTTTGTACAGGATCTAAGAAGGGGATTGAAACCAAATCTCGTGCCAGCTGTTACATTTCGTTTCTTCTAAAATAGAATAGTGAATGGCTAATGATAATGGTTTCACCACCTTCTGGCCATCTTACCTCTTGACTGACTTTTACCAATATTATGCCTTTTAAGTTCTTTGACAACAGTTATTGCGGCTCCTGGTCTGTATAAACTATGTACATTCCAAGATCCATCACTCAAAGTGGAGGTCATTATCATGATCAGATATTCAAATTTTCTGAGGCTTCGTTTTGGTTTCAAAGTTTGTTTTTAATGGGATAGGGTTATTAGCCCTATGCGTAACACCCAATCTGGAGGACAAGGAGCAATGGTCTAAAACACATGGATCGGTCACCTTCCTGTGAATCTCTAGGTGAGGATATTACTGTCCCAATGCAGGACCCAAACCTACGCTGCAGTCATTGGGTGGCCTCTGCACATATTTATTTTAAATTATTTATTTTTAGTCAATATTTTTTATCTTTTGGTAATAGAACCCTGTGAACAGGATTTGAACTCATGATTTTTTTATTTCAATAAAAATCAAAACAAAAGGCCTCTACATATAGAGTGTATTTTTGCAGGGACCTTAACTAGCTCAACCACTGTGGACCCTATGGTATGATACATAGTAAATACATAAATGAGTTTAGCAAAGAGTACTTGTTGCTTTGAAGTACTAATAAAAGCCAAGATGACATCAAAGAAAATCAAGAGGAAAAAAATAAATAAATAAATAAAATTACCATTATTATCTTTGTCTACTCTGACAGAATTATGTGATCTACCATGAAGGTAGAAAGTCTTTTCTTGTTCAAGCTTTTCTAGTTCAGCTCTATAATAACAAAAATTAATTACAATGTTAGTAACTGTCTATATAAATTCATATAACAAATTTTTCCATTTCTATTTCTACTAATAAAAATAAAACAAAGCCGTTTAAAATTTGTATTACATACAATAGAGAGAAAAATGAAGAAGAAAAATAACCTATTGCAGAAAATAGTCCATTTATTTAACTTTGTGAAAAATCAAGATATAAATTGAAAGCAATGGGACATCCATGACCAACATTCATATAATTTTCGTTATAATAATAATTCCATTGAAAGCTATTAAAATCAGTACTTTAACGAAAAAAAATAAAACTAAAGAAGAAAAAAAAGTATGAAAAATTAAAATTTTAGGCACAAAATCCTTATTTTAGAGGCTCTCATCACAGAATGTAAAGATAGAAATAGAATAAGACAATTTTGTAGTGTTTTTGAAATAAAAAGGCAACTTGTTCAAACTTTTGAATCTAACTTGCTTTATAATAACACAAATTTACTCGATCTACTTTACTGGAAGCACCTTTTGGTTTTTGTAATTTAACCCACTTTAAACAGTTTTGCTATGTCCAATGACATTTCCGTTAGTCCTGACCCAAATGGTTAATTTAAAGACGTGGAGGAATTTAAATCTCAAATTAAGAAAGCGAGAAAATGTTTAACACTAAACAAACTGGCTTAGTAGTTATAGGAGACCGTGACTCTGACAAGAAAGCATTACTCCGCGGAGAACAAAATATTTCAAAACTTGGAAAGGTCTCCGAAACTGTCAAGCTCAGGAATCCACACGTGATAGTTAAAAGTGTCCCTAGGGGACTTCACATTTGAAAGGTTGCTCGAATGTATTTCGGCACAAAACGTGGAAATCGAACTAGGTGATCCCAAGGAGTGCACATTACCTTTTTACACAGGCCAGAAACTGAATCCACGAGTCAACATGGTACCTCATGTAAGCCTAAGACTAAGAAATTTTCTAGTATCCAGAAGGCAATTGTACTTGAATTTAGATATATGTAAAGTTGAGGACTTCAAAGAGGTGACTAGGTGTTTCCGTTGTCAGAGATTCGGGCCCGTCCAGTCTATTTAGAAAATTTGTAATCATGAAGAGCATTGCTGCCATTGTGGGTTACTGGGGCACGAAGTAGGGAATTGTCCAGGTTTGGATCAGCCACCAAAATGCACAAACTGTCAACGAAAACATTGATCGTCCTTTATTCGATGCCCAAGTCGGAGTGAGGCAATTAAATGGCTTATAAATCTAACTGACAATGGACAGAAACCTTAATCAATGCCCCTGCTGCGAAAGAAGATTTGGTACTAAATCTGGCTAGGGACTTCATACAAAGTGCAACTGTCACAACATACAAAGACGTCATACAACTGACCGGAAGAAGCAGTGCTGGACTGAAGAGGAGCTTATGATATTAGTGATCGACAAAGCATTACTTATGGTTCGGGGACCTGTCAGGATAACGGATTTCATCGAAATGTTACCTGGCCAAACCATGCAGAGTATACTATACTCCAGGAAAAAGAATAATATCAAGAGATTTTTCATAAAGTTATAGCAAACAATATCGAAAGAAACATTAATCCCAATTCAGCCATAATCGCAGATAGTGATACCATCAGTGCTAAGGAATTCTTGAAAGCAGCCAGAGATTTATACCAGGAATTGGCCGATCCAGACCCACTGTTAAAGATAGCTGAAGAAGACGAGCCTTTTCTTCTTCTTGGCTTAAAACATCGCTTCCCGGATGGAAGGCACCAGATACCAACTCCGTTGAATACGGAAAATGTTCATTGCCAGCTAATGATGAAGAAGGGAGGGTGGATTTCAGGAAGATCTAAAAACTGTGGGCAAGAAAGGAAGAAAGCGGTCAATGAGGTGTTCAACGGAACTTCTGCCCATAATAAGCACAGCATAGAAGAACTCAAAACCTTCTGGAGGCACTTGATGGAGAGAGCAACACGCACTAGAGTTCCAGAAACACCAATTCCTAACCAGAGCATGTTTACGTTATGGCTGCCGATAACTGTTGATGAAATTACATCAAGCAGCATGGACTGTAAATCTTTGGCGGATCCAGATGGTATAACAGTATGGCAGTGGTAGTCTGTTACCACTTTACACCGCGGTTATTTTCTATAATCTTTACCTTTCTAACCCACTCCTCCTGCCAGAACTTACTGGGACCCGGATTATATTCATACCAAAAGTAAATGATCCCATTGATCCTGGTGAATACAGACCTGTTACAGTCGCCTCAGTCCCTCTTAGGCAATTACACAAAATTATTGCAACCCGGATGAACGATATGGACCTACATCATGTAAACCAATGCTCATTTATCGCTGCTGAAATTTTTTTCTCATTACAATCACTAATAAATGATGCTAAAAATGGAAAAAAGGATATTCTAGTAGCATTCATTGATATTGCCAAGGTTTTTGACAATGTAAGCCACAACACAATTTACAAGATACTGGAATGGAAGAGCATTCCAGAAAGGTTGGAAAAAGTATTTTTTATGAGGACAGTGAAGAAGTGAAGCAAGGTAAGTTTTTAACAGAAATTTTTCATTTTATACAATTTATTTCATTAATCTTTACTTATTTAAATTTTGTTCAATAAAGTCATCATAATAAAATCTTCCAATATTTTAATTTTAATGAGAATTGTAAATATTTAATTTAATGTATGGCCACACAGGCATTTTTTCTGTATATATAATCTGTCCTAAAGTGACAGGATAATAAAAAAAAAATAATAATTTTCATTTCACTTTTAATATTAATGTATTTTGAACTTTACTAAAACTTATTAAACTTACACTTTATTTTCTTAAGCTATCTCCATAAAATGACAAGTATATTTGAAAAAGGAACTTATTCCAAGCGTCTCTTAATGCAATGAATCCATTAATTTATAGTCCTGGGCTTAATGACTACTTGTGGGGACTGTACAGTCAATGCCACACCCACATCACAGATCATTAATCCACTGTCCCCCAGTTTCTTTAATTTAGTTATGCAGATGATATAGCCTATAATATGAGAGGAACCATGGTAAATTGTCTCACATTTTCTGACGACTTGGTCTTGGTTGCGTTCTCATCTATTGGCATGAGAAAATTATTATTTAATGCTGCTTCATCTATTCATGATCTAGGCATGGAAATAAATCAAAACAAGTGCTTCAGCTTTTCTTTAGTCAAGGCCATCGGATCTGCTGTAACGAAGGTGGACAACAGATACTACTTCACCATCAATGGTAAGAATGTAAGACAACTAGGTATATTGAAGTGTTGGAAGTATCTGGGAGCAAAATTCAGTCTCAACTACAAGAGCTCAGTGGAGATAATGAATGAAATATCATATTTGCTGCAAAGAAAAACTATAGCCCCTTTAAAGCCTCAGCAGACATTGAAGGTTCTAAGAACCTACCTTATTCCAAAATATATTTATCTCCTCACATTGAGCCCCTAAAAAATGAGTGAGTTGAGAAAGCTGGATATTACAACAAGAGCCGCAATACGTTACTGCATACATTTGCCTCAGGATACTCCAACACAATATTTCCATTTCGCTTGTGCTGAAGGCGGTTTGGGGACGACAAGCTTCAGCATCACTATATCTCCGCACTCAAGCTCTCTAGAAGTCGCATGGAACATTCGGGTTGTCCAATAGCCAGGGCCGCCTACAATTCTTCCTTTATAACCAAAACCATCAGAGAGCTGTCAAGGAATCTTGCTAGGATGGGATTCAACCCTGACAATGTGTCAAGTGCCAAGAGGAAAAAAACTTATCCACGAGATGAAGTTACATTATAGTGTGGATGGAAGACCATTAAGAGAATCTAAAAACTGTCGTCCATCAACTAATTGGCTAACGGATTAAGTTGTTCCAGTAACTGGTCGTACATTGATTCATAACATCAGGACCCATATAAATGCCCTAGCAACTAGGGTCAGGATCTCAAGAGGCCGCAGGACCTATATGCAGACTCGTTGCAGATCAGGCTGCTCTGCTAATGAAAGGACTAGCCATGTAATCCAAAAATGCATCTTGTCGCATGGAGAGACAGTGGCGATATGAAACTGTGGTCAATTTTTTTGGAAACGACTTTTCAGAAGAAAAGTTAGTCTGATCAAAGAAAGGAGATTCATTGGGAGTAAACAAAGATGAAAGCCAGATCTAGTGTGCTCAACACCCACCTATATTATAGATGTGCAGGTTGTTGGCAACAACCCAAGTACTGTTCACTGGAACACAATTTAAGACAAAAAATACAAGGACTTCAACTGTAGGATGGCAATCAGACGTACACTGGATGTGATGGGAGTAGACATTAAAGTTCTCCTGCCCACGATAAGATGGAGAGGGGTATGGTGCCAACGTCCGTTCCAGGATATGATAATGCTAGGCATCCCTAAAAAGACAATGGATATGATCACAATTAGAGTCCTTAAGGGCTCTTATATGATCTACAGCACATGGTTCAGGCTAGGGAGCAGAGTGGCCGAATGGGCTAACACGCGTGCACAGCACCTCGAGTTGCCCGGCAACCAATAACCGTCATGAAAGATTAAAAAGTACGATTTGCGTCCCGGTGACGGAGGGAATTTTAAATTCCCCGCCCTCACCCCCTGGCTCAGAAAAATCCCGTATAGCCTAAAAGACAAGGTAGGGAAGAACGGAAAAAAAAAACATGGCTCAGGCTACTCTCCCGTTCATAATTGTAAACAGCACAGTCCTTACTTTTTACTTTAACCTTCTCTCTCTAACTACATAACAGAAAATTAATCAGCCTTGCTTTCCCTTACCACCCATTATTGGATTTGGAAAATAGATATTAACTTTTACTGTTTAGTTTTGCAATTCCCATTATCTTTTAGCATAGGGTATATGTACCTGAATATTTTGTTTTAAATAGTTTACTTTTAATCATATCTTATAAATTTTTAAATTTGTTTGACGAACTGTTATGATGGTAATTGTACCATTCATGATAGTGTAGTTTTATTTTTAATAATGTAATATGCTATTTTATTTTACACTGACGCAGCTGTTGTTGACTTAATTGTGTTGCATTTCATAATTGCTTAGTGTTAATACTCTTTTTATTTTTTCATTTTTTTAAGTCTTGGATTTCAATATCCAAGATCTAATCTTGACAAGGTGAAGGTAGCACCAAAAAGAACTGTAACATAAAGGAAGGAGATGGTCTGGGGTGGCGGTCATAAATAGGCTAAATACTTGATGATTGTCCAGTTTTTCTGTACAATGTGGAGGGCTTTGTTTATTGCCTTAGTAATAATGAGGTGGTCATTTGTTTTCAGGAAAGAGCGGGTTAAGGATAAATCTTTAAAAAACAGGGAGGATAAATGGACAAACGGGATGGAGGGTGTCGGAGGTGGTTAGAACCTTAAGACCCTTAACCTCTCCTCATACCTTGAATCCCTTGAGCTTTGTTGCAGATCCAGATTCCTCACCTTCCAAGGAAAATTCTTTCATCAGATTTCTGGTCTAGCCATGGGAAATTCTTCAGCACCAGATATTTCCAATATTGTTCTCAATGACCTTCTAGACTCTGTTATCTCTTCTTTTCATCAAAAAATATGTCGATGACCTCCTCCTTGTTCTTAACCCTGACAGCATCCCTCAAATTCTTTCCTTATTCAACTATTACCACCCCGTCTCTGTTTTACTATAGAGAAAGAAGTTAACAACTCGCTCCTCTTCTTAGACCTCCTAATAATAAAAATCACTGACGGCTATGTTTCTACTGACTGGTACACTAAACCCACATACTCAGGCAGACTATTTAACTTTTATTCTCAACACCCCTATCATCAAAAAATCAATACCGCCAAAAACCTCATTCACCGATCCCTCTCTTTATCTGATCCACAATACCACCAAGCCAACACTCAGCGTGTCAAAAATATACTCCTCTCTAATAATTTTTCTCCCAACACCATACTTAAACTTTTAAACTGCTATACAACCTCCCCTTCTCCCAACTTCCCACAATCATCTACCACTCCTTTCATATACAAATTTCTCCCCTATATTCCTATTCTCTCAGATAATATACAAAAATTGACTATAACCAACTTACGTCTTGGCCTTAAGTCCCATAACAAACTTTCTTTCCTTTTCACCAACTTGAAGGATCCCATACTTTTACAGCACCAATCTAATATAGTTTACCGGATACCTTGCTCTACTCCTAATTGTAATAGCTCCTATATTGGTGAAACCAAAAATCATCTCAAAACCCACATTTACCAACATAAAACATCCATAACTTCACGGAACCCTTCCGCCTCCAACTATCAGAACATGCCTTAACCCTCAACCACTCATTTGATTTTGAAAAAACCTCTATCCTTGCCACGGCCCCTAACCATGAAAAAAGACTTATTTCCGAATCTATCCACATTCACATGGAACAGAATCCTGTTAATCATAAAGTAGATAAAAACTTTATTTCTTTAACATATAGACACATTTTAAATCTTATAAGAGAAAAATAACTTATATATTACATTATATTATTTTTATTTTTATCTACTCTCAATTTGTATTGATTAATTCATTTAATTGCTCATTATTCTAAGTATTTCCGCTTTGTACGATCTCTCTTTTATTTATTTTTTTAAAATTTATATTTACACTCTACATCAATATATGATCATCATTTTTCCACTTTGTATTCATTTTACTTATTAAACATGTCTCAATATTATCTAATGTTCAAATGTAATTTTCTTACATATGAACAACCAAATATAATTATAATTATTAATTTTTTTCCCATCTCTATACTTCTAAGTTAGTTCTGCAATGTATGTATGTAAATGAAGGTATTTCTATATTTATATTTTACTTCTGCCAATTTTGGGTTTATTCACATTGTATTCTTATCTATAATCTCTTAATTCTATTTTATATGTATATATTTATAATTTAATATTTCATAGATATAGTATTTTTCCATTGTATCCACCCATATCTTCAAATTTTAGATACTGTAATTTTCTAGGTTTTTCCCCATTACCCAAACAAGTCAGTTCCCCTATACCTGCCCTTACCCCTGGTTTACCAGTTATTAGTGAAACTCCTAGCTGAAGACACCTGTAAGTCTCTAATTTTATTCTTCCATTTTATTTACTTATTTATTTTTAATTTTCTTTTTCTTTTCTTTCTCCACATTCCTTTTATGTCTATTATTTCATATTATATCCTTTTTCTTTTTCTTTTAATCTCTCCTGTAGATCTGTAGAAGTATATTCACATTTGCATTTATTATATATTACACTACAACAATTGTTAACATCTATTTACTTCAGTTTAGAATCTTGTTACTTAGCTTACTTTGTTCATATTTTAATGTACTTACTGTTTATAATTTCAATAAGCTTATTCACATTGTTTATAAATTTTGTCTAAATATTATGTAACTGCCACAATTCTCTATCTTTTTGTATCTTGTCCGTTCTAGCCCTGAAGAAGACCAGCAAAGTCGCGTCGAAGCGTCGGCTTTCAATAAAATAGTTTTACCACTATTTAGCCTATTTATGACTGCCACCCCGGACCACCTCCTTCCTTTATAATGCAACTGTCAACTATTAAATATTCAACTGTAATATAAGTTTGGGTATATAAATATACACTGACAGGCAAAAAATTCCACCCACTTGATTTTTCCATGTTTTCATTTAAAAATATTTCTGTAAAGTTGTATTTGTATATAATACATGGTATTTGTAGATAATACTTAGTATTTATGGAATTTTATAATCTTTTTTACCTTTAATAATCAAAATGTGATTGAGTAAGAAAGATTAGAGAAAAAAAAATTGAAAAACGAACCATTATTATTCTACAAGAAATTAATTACATCATTGTTTAGTAGCGCGTGTTTCATCCTCTTGCCTTCACTACTTCTTGAAGACGCCTCGGCATACTTTCCACCAGTCAGGAAATGTCCCTTTGCTGGAGGATAGCCCATTCCTCCCGAAGAGCCCTTTCAAGGTCCTGCAGTGTATCAGGAAGTGTTGCACGTGCTCTTATTCGTCTTAAGAGGTTATCCCATAAATGCTCAATGGGGTTCTAATCTGGAGAACGTGCTGGCCAGGCTAAAACCTCAATATTGTTCTGTTGAAGGAACGTCTGCACTATGCGGGCGTGCATTATCGTGCATTAGAATAGAACGATCGCCGATTTCGTTGAGGATAGGCAACACATGAGGTTCCAAAATCTCATATACATAGCGAATGGCCGTCAAAGACCCTCCACGAACAACAATCAATTCTGTGCAGCGCTCCATTGAAATCCCAGCCCACACCATTAAGGAACCACGTTGGAAAGATTGGCTCTGGGAAAAATTACAGGCTGCATATCTTTCGTTTCTTCTTCTCCACACCCTTTCACGCCCGTCTGGAGATCGAAGAGCGAATCTTGACTCATCTGTAAAAAGTACAGCACTCCATTCATCCATAGTCCAATGGCTGTGTTCTCGAGCAAAAGCCTGCCGTGTTACTCTGTGAGTTCTGGTCAACTCTGGTCCTCTTACTGGACGAAAAGCCATTAATCCATACTCATTTAATCTTCTCCGAGCGGTACGTTCAGAAATTTGGACGCCTCGAACTTCTTTTTCGAGCTGATGAATCGCTTGAACAACGGTAAGGTGCCGGTTTCGTAACAAAAAACCGGTCATCCTGTGGTTCTGTTACCCTAGGCCGTCCAGAACCGGGCCTTCTATTGTAAGAACCAGTTTCCCGAAAACGCCTGACGGCGTCTCGTAAAGTTTCATATGGAACTCCGATGGCATTAGCTGCATATCTAATGGAACGTCCATCATCAATAAGTGCCAAACCAAGCGCAACATCCTCAGCACTAAGAGGCATTTTTGAACTTAATATTGAAAAAATTAAAAGCCGGAGACTAAGAAATGTGCTCCAAGAAACGGCACTGAACTAATGATTCTGAATAAACATATTGATTCCATAGAAAGTAAACATTGGAATCTAGAATCATTTAATTGAATTAAGGATTAAGGGTTATTGTCCTCTATATTAACATTCCTAATAGAAAACAAACAAAAAGATTACTTATTTATTCATTAAAAACAATAGACCAATCCAAAGCAGAAATATTTTTAGATGAAAACATGAAAAAATCAAGTGGGTGGAATTTTTTGCCTGTCAGTGTATTATACGGTAAAATTTATAATAAAACCTTTGAAAGGTAATTAAATTACCAACAAAACAAAAAAAAACAAACATCGGAATCAAACCAGTATTAGCGATGATACAGCTTATTCTATTTTTTACACTTTTTTTTAACTTATTACTTTCCTACCTATATAGGTAAGGAAAATATTGCATTTGGGTCAAATTCCCAACATGAGGTTTTCGACGGATCTATAAGTTTCAGAGCCTCCTGAGTCCGAAAAACATATTTTTAGCCATTGGCCTGTCTGTTTGTTTGTCTGTCTGTGCCAAGATTTTCTCGGAAACTACTGAACTGATTTTGTTGCTTCTTTTTTTATTTTGTGGGGTTTTGACTACTGATGCCTGTGATGAGATTCGGTGCTCCATGCGCAATAGCTTGCACGCAATAAATGAAAAACATGTTTTTCTATAGATTGTAGCGCAAAAACGGCTCTAACGATTTTGATGAAACTTTCCTATAATGTTCTAATCATTGTTCTTTCAATTTTCGTATATAGACTAAACATGAAAAAATCAAGTGGGTGGAATTTTTTGCCTGTCAGTGTATTAATATTTATCTAAGAAAAAAGCTTTTATTTTTGTATTCTGTATGAACTACCAAATTAATAAATAAAATATCTAGGTCCTGTTCCTGGTCGATGAAGACCATTTGATGCTCATCTTTTTTTCGGCACCTCAATCTGCAGGCAGCAAACCAGACATGTTTTATTTTTCCCACAGCATTATTCTGGTGGGCAAGCCACTAGAGGTGTCTATTCTAAATAACAAAAACTATAAATTCGGTGGCAGTCATTTTCCTGCAGCCAAAATCGAGCGTTGAGGAGTACCTCTTCACCTTTCTACACTACATTAGGTCGTCCCACACTAATTGTCTGACAAAGAGCACATTCGGTCTACATAGCATCCATGACCCACAAATGATGAGATGAGAATGATCAATTTTGCTGCTTCAAAGAGACTTGTGGTCGGTAGTACTATGTTCCCCTATAAAAGAATTCATCTAGTGACATGGCACTCCAATGATGGATTCACATGTAACCAAATATACCATGTGTTAATAAGCAGCCATCACATCATTAATTTGATGGATGTGAGAGTATTCAGAAGTACCAATATTGATTCTGATCACTACCTCACAATCGCCAGGTTCAGGGCAAAGATTTAAAATATCAGAAACCAAAGTGGAGCACGACTGCTAAAGATCAACACTGAAAAGCTAAAGGATCTCGAGGTTAGGCAACTATTAACAGACAGCATGAATACTAGAATTAAAAGCCTGCATCAAGCTGATAGCAAGATCAGCAGTAGCAAAAATGTAAAGAAGAACTGGCAGTTGGTATGCTTGGATACCGAAGCTCAACTAAGCAAGTTCTCTAGTTTAATGAAGAATGCCACTATAGCTCATTTATCTTTATACTATTATAGGCCATTTTAAAGTAAATGAACAGGTGTTGTGTGTAGATATTATACTCCCTGCACTTCTCCATAATGCTTCTGATAGAGAATATCTGGTCTATGAAAAAAAAGTGACCCGCCAGAAGAATCTTGCTTATAAAACAATGTTACAGCGAAGGCATATAAGAAGATTAGTGCAGGAATATAGAACAGAAGAAGGGGAAAAAAAAAAACCATTAGAGGACAAAAACAAAAAAGAGATGGCAGCTGGAACGCCTCCAACAAATGGGAGACTTCCATAACAATAATGAGAGAAAATTCTTCCAAGAAATAAACAGCAGCCAATGGATGTTCAAACTTAGAATAAATGCTTGTAGAGACAACGAGAATAGTCTCATCAAAAATAGGATACATCTTCAGGAACAGTGGGGACATTTCGGAAACAGAAAAAATGAAACTTTTACTTTTGAAAATTAAAAATATTATAAATAAAAATAAAAAAGAAGATAGTAAGTCTAGTGTTTAACAACATTAAAATATACCTGTATAACTCCTGAGAAACAGATTTGCTCAAATGTAGAATATAGTTAGCTAAATCATGAGGATTATAAAATTTTGAGTGAGTTATTCCAGTAGTTAATTCCAATTCACACAAAGCATAATCCACTTTTTTTCTAACATTTTCATCTCTATAACAAGTATACAAGAAGAAAAAGTAATTTTAGAAAACTTAAATAAGATTGGAGTATAGTATAGGATGAAGAAATGGCTATAGAATTATTACATTTAATAAAATTTAATATTATATCAATTCCAAGTCAATTGAAATTAGGAGAATTGCAATCACATTAGATCAATACTAGCTTACTGCTCCCTACCTATTATAACTAAGAACATTGTTATGGGGCCTCAGTGGCTCCAAAGGAGCTAAAAGTTTAGGAATAGGTTAAATGTTCAAGTCATACAATTATAACTGTTTCATTAATAATTATATGTTTCCATTATATTATAGTCCGTGGTACAGACACCTTATTGTCAAATTATTAACATCTGTCTAAAATTTTATAAATGATATCATCTTTTGGCAGTGCTCGAAACACAGCACAGTTAGTAACAGTAAATATTACATTTTTTATAAATTCATTATATACATTATTTTTAGTTTATATAACTTTTTACATATTTTGGTATTATTAACCATCATCTGTCTTATAATATTATATCTCTGAATGTATTAAACAATTTTTCAGCACTGATGATGACCCACATGTTTGGATTGAAACTTTGGCACCAATAAAAACTTTGTAATGACTGTGTCCTGAATATTTATCACCCATGATATGTAGAACAGTCAATAAACTTCCTTCAATAATTCATAAAATACAATTAATAATCAAAGTATAGTCCATTGTTATCTACAGTCATTAGCCATCTGCTAGCCAATTGTTCGATCCCACGCTGATACTATTCTTTGGAATGGATGTCAAAGAACTCTTGAACCGCAATTTTAACTTCAACACAATTATCAACTTTTTTTAAGAAAATGTACTATGGATCTAAATAAGTAGTAATCTCATGTTGCAAGGTTTGGACTATGTGGTGGATGAGGCAGGAGTTCGAACCCATGAAGTTCTTTAAACTTTTCTTTGTTTTGACAAAAAGTGTGAGGACGAGCATTATCTTGTTGGAATAAAATTCCTTTTCCATTGATCAAAGCAGGATAACCTCTGACAACTTTGCTTACAATCTTTCCAGTTGTTCGCAATAGAGTTCAGAATTTATAGAGCATCCATCAGGAACAAATTCGTGATGAATAACACCTTCAAAATTCAAAAAACCCAAAGCATGGATTTTTTTTTCAAATTGCTCCCTTGCAGCAACCAGAAAAGCATTTTCACCGTGATTTATTTAGCTATTGCTCACAGGTATTCGGATTTTGCCAGTAAACCCAATTTTCATCACAGGTGACAATCTTCCAGTAAAATCTCATATCAGAAGGGTTTTTCAATACATTTTCACAAATTTCTGACCTCTTAGCTGATTTCTAAGGAGTAAGTTCATGAGAGACAAGTCTATTGCTCTTTTTCACCTTCCTCATGGAGAGTAGATGGCGGCTAACAGTATCTTTTGACACACCACGCTCCCTGGCAAGTTCGCACATCAAACTTTTTTTATGAACAAGTCGCATGGGATTAAACAAGCTTATAGAATGCTCTAAAAGGATTATTAAGTACTGATAAGTATTAAATAGAATTAAAATATTTGTAGTCCTTCGAAATCTTTAATTTGACAAAACGGTAATTTTTTGTTTTTTTTGTAAACCCTATTAGTAGAAACCTGACCTCTCTGAACAAATTAGAACCAAAGATATAAAATAAAAATGTTTGAGAAGTTTTCCTTGATTTCTAGATTTAAAAGGTATTAAATCCATTGAAAGGAATTAAAATGACATCGGTTGGAAGAGAAGTACTTCTGCTTCTCAATGATTATATTAAAGTTGAGGTTGGAGAGGATCTTCAGGAGTTATAAATGCTTTCTTTGATAGCCAAAAAAAAAAAAATCATCCAAGAAGATCAAGAACTAAAGGTTATCTTACCTGATGAATTTAATACAATACTTTAATAATTGATGATATTATCATTATTCTATATAACAAAAAACATAAAAATTGAACCTGAGATCTTTTTGTGTTCCATGTAAAATAAGATATATCCTCTGATTAGGTTTCTTCTTCATCAGTTCATCAAAATATAAAACCAAACTGCTCGTTTGGACAAGTGAAATACATCTGTGTAAATGCCAGATTACTGCCAGATGAGATTTCTTAGAAAACTCAGATGAAACCTAAAATAAAATTATTTTTGTTAAAATCAGTAACATATTTACTAAATGGACAATCCACACACATGGAAGATTGGTTTTAGCAAATAAAAAATGAAAAGGTGATTACTTTATATCAATATAAAAAACAGATTTTACTAACAAGGTGAAGTTACGGAAGTGGGGTCACCGATTTCAAAGAAACTTTTTTTGGTGACACTATGTCAAAAACAATTAGATCCTTATCCGAGAGTTCTTGCCAATGCGCCCTAGGAGCTGAGAAACATATTTTATAAAATTTAATTATTTATTATTAGTTTTCTGACTAATATAACATTATAGTTTTATAACTAATATCATTTTGGCCATATGTAAGGCTGTAAAGCAGATGGATAGATAGAATCAACTAAGATACAATAAAGCCGCGTGCAAATAAATGGAAAGAAATAATCAAAGACAGGCAGAGATGGAGCAGGCTTGTTAAGGCGGCAAGCCTAACTTATTTACGAAGCCTCTTGTTTATATCATTTTGTGTACAGAGCCCTAGATTCTCGTGTGGATTAGTGGAGCCATGACGAAGTTATCACAATTTTTGTGATTTTTGAAAAAAAAAATCAAAGGCAAAAAAGCAAAACAAAATACAGCCTAGGCAAAAATGTTGATAAAAACTTTTATTTTTCAATTTGTAAGAAAATTCCTTATTTAAAGGTTTTTCGAGGTTTGAAATACAAATCTCAACTTGGTTTTTCCTTAAAAATAATTATTTCAATTCTTACTCCTTAGGTCAGTACTAATTGTTTCAATATTGTACTCACACTAGAGCTGTATGCCAAATATATAGAATAGAATAGAAAATAAACTTTATTCTGGGATGAGGTCCCTTAAGAATAACAATTATGAACAAAAAATAAAAACCATATCTGGCCAAAAATTAAAAACACGAAACAAAAAAAATCAGAAACACGGGATCTTGTTTTCTGGGAGTGGACCATGGGTTTGAACTGTAGGAGACTGTAGATGTATGGTGCCGGGTGTTGGTCAATTGGAATAGGAAAGATCCAAGGAAATGTTGTCAGCGGGAAGGAAATAGCCAGCCACTTTAACTCGTCGTAAAGGTGGGATACATGAGATCGCCTCAAAGTACCGAAGACAAATCTTAAGCAGGAGTTCATAAGTCGCTTCAATCTATCCTCGAGTACCATCGGGATGCCTCCACATACCACACAGCCGTCGTCAAAGTGGGGAAAAATAAGAGAGGATACAGGGAACTTGCGGATAGATTGTGGGAGTAAGTGGCGGGAGCGATGAAATAACTTAAGGGTACCTATAGACTTTCGGGAGATGAGGGCAATATGGGGTTTCCAGGAGAGGCTTTCGCCAATGGTGATTCCTAGGTTTTTACCGGAGGAAGGAAGGAGATGGATTTAAGAAGAGAACTGGAACCTATAATAATGGCCTGAGTTTTCATAGCCTTTAGCTTTAAATTATTCAGACTTGCCAGGCATTGATCCTATCTAGTTTTGCCTGAATATTGGCGAACGCGACTAATAGCTCAGAAGGATGAAAGGATAAATAGATTTGGGAAGATCATTTATATAGTAATTAAAAAGGAGAGGGGAAATGCTCAAACCCTGGGCCACTCCAGAGGACAGCGTAAGGAAGGAAGATAGGTGTTGGTTCGGAATGCTGACTGCTTGAGTCCGGTAGGAAAGGAAAGAATGACACCAAAAAATAGAAAAGCTGTTGGAGAAGGATAGAGGTTTTAATTTAGTGTGCAGTATAGAGTGGTCTAAGGAGTCAAACCATAATGTTCCGCAATCTTAACAGTCTCACCCGTGATAAAATCCTACCTAACCTTGAAACCCTAAATTGGAATATCTATTTTACTCTATTGATCATATGGTAGACATCCTCACTTCCAAGCTTATCCATATCCTTGACATTTGTGCTCCTACTATAACCTTTTTTTTTTTTTGCCAACCTGCTCCTTTAAAATATTGTTATAATTATAAAATGATCATTCTACATCAACAGACGTGATAAGTTCAAATTTACCTGCACTTAAAATTAAGCGATTGAGGTCAATGTCGCTGGGAACAATCGAATCTTCGCCATTTAAAATTTTATTAGTTCCTTCAGGAATTAAGGAGCAGGGTGGCTGAGCGGGCTAACATGTATGCATAGCACCACATTGCCCGGCAGCCTGATGGAATATAATTTGATAAAATAATTACATGTCCCTGTGGCGGGGAGCTTTTAACTGAAATCAAAAAATAATTTTACTCTGGGACTACTGTCCCCTAAGAATAATAACAGAGTTACAAATTTATGGATCTTAGTCTGACATAATAAAAATACCAACTAATTGACTGTTAATAGTTATTTCAACTGTGTAATGGATTGAAATTAAACATTGTACAGATGCAAGTAATTTTACAAGTTAGGGGAAGTTTGAATGTGGAGTAGGTGTTGGAACAGGAGTTGTTTGAAGGAATTTGTGGACGAGGATTGACGCATGGAGGTAGGAAGTGAGTTCCATAAGGAAGCAGCACGAATGATAAAGGATTTGCTGAAGGAGGAAGTTTTATGGGAGGGAATATATAAGTCTATAGGTTGAGACCTAGTATTGAGAGAGTGGATAGAGGAGCGTAGAGTAAGGAGTTCCAGGATGTAGGGCAGGTTTTTGGTTCTGAAGACTAGGAAACAGAAAACACCAAGGAGGAATTGTCGTCGGGAAGTAGGATAAAGCCACTTCAACTCGGTGTACAAGAGTGAAACATGTGACACCTGGGGATCCTGTATCTTCATTTTCAAACAATTCATGAGTCTCTTTAGTCTCATTTCCAGCCTGGCAGATAGCCCTTCATACACCAAACAGCCATAGTCAAAGTGGGGGAATACAAGGGAGGTTACAAGGAGCTGTCTGGTTTTTAGAGGAATACAATCATGGAATCTTAGGAGTTGTTGATTAATTAAAGAGTTCAACTCTGCATTAATCCTCTGCCCTCACCTCCTGGCCTGAGAAAATCCCGTAAAGCCTAAAAGGTAATGAAGGGGATGACAAAAAAGTAACTTCCAGAATTGCGAGACCTCAATTTATTATAAAAAAATCTTCTATTTTTTATGTAAAGTTTCACCCACTTGGCCTGGCACCACTGGACTTTTATCAGTTGTATAAACTGTTTCATGTCTGTTGTAAGGTACAATCCAAGATTTCAACTTTGATGAAAATAATAATACCTACTTAGGACATTTAAAAAAGAAACAGAAATATGATCTCTTGCAAAGAATGTAGGCAACAAACTGAAATAGAAACTTAGAATGATGTTTACATGGGACAAGAAGAAGAAATGGATTTCCAGGAGTTGGTGAACATCTATAAAGAGAATCATTGAAGGGTATAGGGAGGGGAAGATAGGTATAAAGTCTAAAAATGTGGTATTTTTGTTGTTTCGTTCATTTAAAATAAACCTACAATTGTAATCTTGAATCGATCTACAATATTGCATTTTAATTGTATATATATAAATATAATTTTGTATACATAAATACGCACACACATATATAATTTATTTCATTAATATGCATTTATCCTCAAATATGCAAAATAAAATTTGGCTAATTACATCACCGTGTTCCAATTCGTATAGATATTTGATGAGCAGTTAAAAAAATCACATAAACAAAACATGTAATTGCATAAAAATTCGGACTCAGGGTATAATATTCTGCCTTCTATTAACAGCTCTTATGAGCCCTATCTATGTTCATAGCTTTATAGAAGATATTTGTAATTATGTATTTATCTACTTTACACTTTATTTCACAAGTTGTTAATTATGTTATTGTTTTAACAAAGACTGAAGTTAGATTTTTATCGATTAACATACAAAATTTTGATGCGTTTACATACTCATTGTTCCATATTTGTTATATTTTATTACTATGCTTATTCAATTATGTGTTAATACAACTGTTGTTTTGTTTTTTCGTTTGTAGATACTTTTTATTATATATATATATATATATATATATATATATATATATTATAAATTATTTTCATTCTTTAGTTTCATTCATTCATTTTTGGCACAACAGACGCATATAGCGGTCCTTCGCCTGCTCAATTTCCTTTGCCCAGTTATCCCTGTTGGCTGCGCGGATATGCCATTTTTCCTCAAGTCTTCTTTTACGTTATCTATCCATCTTGCCTTCGGTCTTTCCCTAGAACTAACTCCCTCTGGCTTCCCATGATAAAGCCTTCTCGCTGTCCTCACTTCTCCATTCCATCCTCATTCATGTTTCCACCATTTCATTCGCTGAACTCGAGTGAATTGAGAGATAGACAGATCACCGTACATTGAGTATACCTCTTTGTTTGTTCTCAAGCGGAGGACTCCTTCCTCCAGTTTAGGTCCTATTATCCATCTTAGTATTTTCCTTTCAAACCGATCTATTCATTCAGCAGATGCTTTTATTAGAGTCCATGTTTCGCACGCATTTGTTGCAAACTGACCGAATAATCATTTTGTATATCCTAAACTTCATTATACAACTTAAAAATCTACTTTTTAGAAGGCTCGCTAGAGAAAAGTACCATCTGTTGGTAGCCATTGTTCTAGCTCCTATCTTCTCCTCTTCGTTATTGCAATTGTTAATTATGGACCCAAGATAGGTGAAGCTTGAAAAGTGTGGTTTCCCTAGACATAGTGCTGTGGTGGATGGACAAGCTTTTTCTTCTTTAAAACAAGGACCTTGGTTTTACTTTCGTTTATGCATAGCCCCATTCTCCAACCTTCTGAATGCACCCTTCACTGCTTGAAGTGATCGCACTGCAATGACCACATCATCAGCATACGTGAGCAGTTAGGTCATTCTGGAGAATATTGTTCCTCTGTTATTTAATCTTGCCCTTCTCGTGATGGCCTCTAAGACAATATTAAATAGGAGTGGAGCTTCTTTAGTTTAGATATTAAAAAAAAAAAAATGAAATTATTGTAATTTTTAATCGATCCATTTCTTTTTTATTTCAAAAATGTTTGTATTCATATCATTATGTTATGCATTATTGAAAGATTAGTAATTAAGTAATTAGTATTTTTTTTACCATATTTAGTGATCAGTTACTACATTTTTCATGTTTTTTTTGTTTTTTTTACTGCATATTTCTTCTTTTTTTTTAACTGAATATTATATGGCATATTTTGTGGATTTTTACTGCATAAAAATCCAGGCCTTGATTACAACTTTATAGTAGATAGTAGTTGAGCAAAATACATTTATTTTTCTATTGTAATGAAAATATCCTTAATATTTCATTATAATTAACAGTTACAATATCTACTATAAAGTTAAAAACATAGATGGATCTCATAAGAGCTATTAATAGAAGGCAGAATATTGAGCAAATAATTTATGTTTCTCTATTGTAATAAAAATTCTTATTTAACGGTTTTTCGAGGTATGAAAAACGAATATAATCTTTGTTTGTCCCCCCAAAAAATATTCCATGGTATAATATGAGTGTAAAATGTACAATACATGTTTTATTTTTATTCAGAACGAATCTCGACAAAATACCAGATTTTGTGCAAGTAATCTTACTTTCGATACCTGTCTGTTTTAATAAAAAATATATATTTGGCATGCAGTTCTAGTATGAGTAGAATATTGAAACAAGTAGTACTGATCTAAGGATTAAGTGGGTTGAAACATTTTTACTTTCATTTACCTATATACGCAATATATAAGAAGGATAAGTATAACGATCGTGAAAATTTTTGAATCCGAGTTTTTAACGGAAATACATGTTTTGAGATATCCTGAGTCCAAATAAGTCCCACAAAATGGTCTGTGTGTGTGTGCGTGTATGTATGTGATCAGTCTAACTCCAAAACGAAAAGTCGCATAAAGTGAAATTACATATTTAAGGTTTCTACAAGTCTTTGATGTTACAGCAACATTTTCATCAAAATCAGCAAACCAGAAGTGGTACTTCATATAATCGATTTAACATATTTTTACAATTTTCTCAAAAATGGCTCTAAATATTTTGATATCAGTATTATTAAACAGTTTTTAATATAATGTAGGATTTATTCTCATTGATGTTCTCTAACAGGTTTTAAATGGCTAATTTTGAATATTAGCTTCCTCTAAAATACCTTCAATTTTTTTTATTTGAAATAATTAACCATTTTACATTAATCTTTGATATAAAAATAGTTAAATATAAAATATGAAAGAATTTGATAATTAACTAAAGAAGAAACTTATTTCGTAACAGATAAAAGTTGTAATAGAGTAATCAAAGGAACACGAGCACTTCCGAGCTCACCCTCAAGATTACAACAGGCTTCCATATGTAACATGAGCTTAATATAATACAGACTCTGACAATATTATGTAAATGTACATATGCGGTTTTCATAACAGCTATCGTTGGTATTATTTAATTTTTAGTTGTATAGAATATAGAGATACAATAAAAATACCCACAATAAAATGTAAATAAATATAGCGTCTATAGTTTTTACTTTCACTTCCCCTTTGTCTGAAAATACTTATTTCTGCTAAGAAGAGGGTGGCACCGGAAAGTCATGTGGTGCGCGCACCAGACTTTTTTAAGGTAAAATAAAGTTAAGATTTGTTAAAAAAAAACCATTAAATACAAATTTTCATACCTACTGAAAAATTAATCAAAATTTTCACCTAGTCCATCCAGCCTAGGTTTTATTATACAATACTTTGTATTTACACATTGGAATTCATTTAATACAATTAGCAATATGATTTTCTTATTTTACACCAAAAACAATATTCGATTGATATATAACAATTTAGAAATCAATGCAGAGTAAAGTAATAAAACATTAATATAAAAAAATAATTAAAAATTAATATTAAAAGTTAAATTTTATCATTTTTTTTTTTTTTGCTCGTAGGGCGCATTGGCAAGAACCCTCAGATATAGGTCTAATATTTTTGTTGTGACCCCACTTCTATAACCTCCCCTCCCCTTGTTACTTCATGTCATACATCTACTCACTAAAGGAAAGTAAGAAAGCATGATAAATGCAGATCTTAGAATGATAATCTGTGAATAGAATTTTCTACACCAGCGTAAAGGTTGAAAAACCGTACCCAAAAAGAGAGTTCATCCAGTGCCATAATTGCCAGGCATATGGCCACACCAAGTCTTATTGCCACCACTCACCACGCTGCGTGAAATGCGGTAAAACACACAAGTCTGGCGAGTGTACTAAACCAATTACAGAACCAGCAGTCTGTGCCCTATGCCAGGAAGGCCATCCAGCCAACTATAAAGGCTGGCAAATTTATAAAAATCTTAAAGCGAGATATATGAAACCCAGGGTCCCTGATGAAACACCTAAACCAAGATGAGGACCCGCTAAAATTGTGAACTCTAAGATTTCTTTTGCCAAGCTACTTGGGGGTAGAGACCCGACTAATGAATGTGAGGCCCTGCCGCAAGAACAAACTCAACCCCAATCTCAATATCCTATTCCACCTAATGTACCTAATCAACAACAACCTCACCAACATCAAATCCAATATGTTCCTCCACCGCCTAATGCTACAGATCTAACCAGCTTATTGACATCCTTTCTTTCAGAATTTAAATCCCTTGTTACCCCCCTGATATCACTTCTCACTAACCTAGTATCTCACCTTATCCCTCCTTTAAAAAATCCTTAAATGACTTCCATCAAACCCATATCCATTCTCCTTTGGAATGCGAATGGTGTTAGAAATCACATACACGAACTAACAGCCTTACTACAAGACAAGAACGTAGACGTAGCCCTAATAACGGAAACTCGACTGACCAAAAAACAGCTCCTAAAAATACCACAATACATAACTTACCGTACCGACCATCCTGACGGTAGAGCACATGCTGGTACTGCTACTGCAGTCATTGTGCACCAATCCCTCTCCCATCACCTACTCCCACTGCCTACACACTATTTCCTACAATCCATCGCAGTCGTAATCAAAACCTTCTCCTTTCCTATTACCTTTGCATCAGCGTATTGTCCTCCAAACCAATCCATCTCCAGTACCCAATTTAGTTCCTTCCTCATTTCCTTAGGACATCATTTCATCTTGGGTGCAGACTTAAACGCCAAGCATCAACAATGGGGTTCAAGAACCACGAATTATCGTGGTCGAACATTGCTGTCTGTACTCAATTCCCAAAATTTTACCCTTCTTCCACCCAACTCACCTACCTACAGGCCCACTGATCCTAACCGTAATCCCGATATCCTCAATTTCTTTATCCATAGTGGTTTAGGTGCTCTCAACCATTCCGTTGCCTGTCTTGACGAGCTTTCCTCAGACCATAGCCCATTAATACTCCAAGTATCACTAGCTCCTATTCCTAAACCCTCTCCACCGTCCTTCATCAGAGGCCCAGTTAACTGGAAACTCTTTCATCAAATCCTCTCCGATAAAATTGACCTCAGAGTAACCCTGAAAACCCCTGAAGACCTGGACAATGCAGTACATTCCTTCACTACCAAAATTCAAGAAGCAGTCTGGACTGCTTCTTCCCCTGATCACTCCTCAAAAATCCTTAAGAAACATAATATACCTCAACACCTCCTTGACCTAATCCACATAAAACGCCGTGCCAGATTATTATGGCAACATACCAGACATCCAGCTGACCGCCACTCCTACAATTATCACTGTAAAAAATTAAAACAAGAATTAGCCACCTTCAGATCCCAATCATTCAATTCCTACCTCACCACACTCTGCTCATGATAATTCTCTTTGGAATATCACCAGAAAAATCCTCAAATCCCATCATATTTCCCACCCTCTTCGACGAGGTGATGGCTCCTGGGCAGCATCTGATGAAGATAAAGCCGAGGAGTTTGCCAAACACCTTTCCTATACTTTCGCTCCTCATTCGGAATCCCATCCCAGCCACACAGTAAAAGTAGAAGAATCCCTCTCAATACCTATCCCACTCTCCTTACCACCTAAAGCTGTTAATTCCTCTGAGGTCCAATACCTTTTATGGAAAATCACTCCTCGCAAATCTCCTGGATATGACCTTCTAACCCCACAGATCCTTCGACAACTTCCATCCAAAGCCATCATATTTCTCACATATATATACAATTGCATCCTACGAACTACCCATTTCCCTCTTTTATGGAAACATTCCACCATCGTCCTCTTCTTGAAACCAGGCAAACCTTCCAACAATACAGCATCCTATAGACCAATTAGCCTACCCCCAATCCTCTCAAAAATTTTTAAAAAGATCCTACTGAAACGAATCCTACCTATAATTGAATCCTATAACCTTCCTACTCATCAATTCGGATTTCGTTCCCAGCATTCCACGGTCCAACAAGGACTCAGAGTTGTTGACCATATATCCTCAACCCTAGAAAGTAAGCAGTATTGCTTGGGTGCATTTCTGGACATAGCGCAAGCTTTTGACCGGGTATGGCACGCCGGATTACTCTTCAAGCTTAAAATCCACCTACCACAGTCCTTATACCTAGTACTCCGATCCTATCTTTCCGGCCGCTCCTTCTGAGTTCGCTGTGGCACCGAATTCTCCGACTGGTACTCAATTGAGGCTGGCGTTCCTCAAGGCAGCGTCTTGGGCCACACCCTTTACATTCTCTTTACCGCTGATATTCCTGTCCATACCGATACCCTCCTAGCAACTTTCGCTGATGACACTGCTATCCTTTCTTCCAACTCAGATCCTGAAACAGCGTCCGCAAACTTACAAAGACACCTCTTCCTGATTGAACACTGGTGTAAGAAATGGCGCATCAAGGTAAACGAATCTAAATGTAAACACATTACCTTCACCCTTCGGCATAATACCTGCCCACCAGTTTATTTTAACTCCATTCAGCTTTCTTTCTCAGATACAGTCCGATATCTTGGCTTTCTCTTAGACAGACGACTAACATGGAATCCACATACTAGACTTAAAAGACAGGAACTTAACAGACGATATGGCCAGCTATATAGATTACTGAATAGAAAATCTAAACTTTCTGGTGAAACAAATTACTGATCTACAAGACAATACTGAAACCCATCTGGACTTACGGACTAGAACTATGGGGAACAGCTAAATTTTCTAACATCAAACGCATTCAATCCTTTCAGTCTAAAGTCCTCCGTACAATAGTCGATACTCCCTTCTATGTAACCAATAAAACCCTGCATAATGACCTTAATATCCCATTTATTCTTGATCTTATCCCAGCCAAATTTTCCAAATTTCACCAGAACCTTTCTCATCACTCAAATCCCATTGGACAATCCCTATCAAGCACCACCCATCCCTACAATCCCATTCGTAGATTAAAGCGGCAGTGGCCACGAGACCTTTTGTAAATGTGGATATTTTGGAGTTCTAGCAATGGCCAGATTCTCCACTCAAGTCATGATTGTCTGTGGCTGTAGCGCTCTTACTCATCCTCCGCTGGTCTTAAATACCAGTGAAGTGGCTGCGGGAGAAGCGTAGCGATCTCCTAAGCCTCCCTTTTCCCTCCACATGTGGAGGGGACAGGATTGGTTCGGAGATCACCTGGCTAATTGTAAATAATGTATATAGGTATGTTTTATCTAGGATGTTTGTTTTACTTTTATTTCTATTTTTACTTACTTATGTGTATATATATATATATTTTTTTTCTTTTGTTCTTTTTTCTTATTCTTTTGTTATTACTCTATTTATTTATATTTTTGTATATACGGTATGAATGTACTCTCTGAACTCTATTATAAGTGTCCTTAACTGTGACAAATTGTAATATTTCTCAATAAAGTGTTTAAAAAAACAAAAAAGAATGATAATCAACATACAGCTTCAATAGAGATACTACTAATAATAATTTATTTTATACAGACAAAGCTGAAAATAAAATTTGTGGGTTTTTAAACATAGTTCAAGTTATCCTTCCATGGAACATAGCACCTTGATAAAGTGAAGCCATCTTCTTGAGGGTAATTTTATCTCCTAGCCTCTTCCAGGCAGAACTCCTCCACGTCTTCATCAGCCAGGCAACTTGAAGTTATCCCTGAGGATTCCACTCGAAAGTTTCTGCAATACCTTCCTGCCTCCTTAAGGTATGCCCGATCCAGCTCCATTTCCTTAGACTAATTTCATCTTCTATTTTTCTCTGCTTGGTCTTTCACACTAGCACTTGAGCATTGAAAATTATTCTTGAACACTAAATTCCCAAGATAGACCTCAGAAATCTATTGCAGAAGAGAGAGAGATTAAAGCAAGAAGGCGAAGAGGAATCCAGTGGAGTTTCCAAAAGCAACTAAATAAGGTTGAGTATGCGAAGCTTTGTGTTCAGACTTATTTGCAGGGTCTTTCTGATCCGGCTTTTCATATCATGATCAGTTCCTCCATCTGTTGCCATTACACTTCTAAATTATGGGAAAGCCTTCACTTCTTCTAAAGTTTGGCCTTTACTTTTGACATTTATCCTCCTGGTCTTTATTTTGGGGACGTTTATTACCAGTCAATATCTTTGTGCCACCTAATCTAGATTTTTTTCTGGTCGTCAGAGAACCATTTTGCATACTCAACCACTTCCAGTCACTTTTGGAGACCCCACTAGATTCCACATTATCTTCCTGCTGCAGCCTCTTTCTTGACCTCATCCAGCACCAGTATAAACAAAGGGGTGCAACAAGCAGTCCTGCCCCTTCGTGAAAGAGAATAATTCAGAAAGATTCCCTTTGTGAGCCATGCAGCATTGAACATTTTTAGGCACTTTTACCATTATCACTTAGATACCATACTTTGGCTACATGACTTCCAGCCATATTTTCAGGGACAGAGTTAACATTCCCTCAGCCATATCCTCAGGCCACAACGGCATCCATGGTTGCCACAGGAGTTTAGCCCTCAGTGCCTCATAGGCAGTGCACCTTATACAGGCTTGAAAGACAATTTAGCCCTATTCACATAAAAAATAAATGAGCGATAAAACAAATGCTTAGAAAATGATTTTTTTTAGAGAAATGTGACATAGCTGAAGTATATTTTCTAGACCTGATAACAATCACCAGTCTTCTCGTGATTTCGAGGGACCAAATAATGCTTTTCTAATTGTTTCGAAAAGAGTAATTGAGTTGAAAGTACAGGATGTAATACAGTAGGGGTGCCCGAACAGGACCTGTACTGGTGTAAGTTGCGCTAACAAAATTTTGAGAGCACATTTTTACGGAATTATGAATTTTGGAAGGGGACAAATATTTACAGACTGTAGACAAGGAAAGAAAAAACAAAGGAAATAAATGGAAAATTTTAGTTGTAGCAAGGAAGCTATTATGAAAAACTTCAGTCAGAGAATGAGCTTTCTTATGATGTTGATTATAAGGTTAAGGAAATAGATTTAATAAATTTGAATACTTTCAAACTTGATATTTTTATTAATATTATTGTTTTTTTTTATTAATTCTTAGGAATTATGAATTACATTTTTATTTTCACAATAAATTAAACTTATATTGACTTAATTAAGACTAGAAACGTTTTATTTGTGACAGGTAAGTAATTTTTAATAGAAAATTATGCTCAATGAATTTCGTCCTAGATCGGCTGTCGGCTGCACTGTGTGACGTTTCCCACTTCTAATAGTCTGAATCGGGTGACTGGGTGACAGGGACACCCATCCCCCCAAAAAATATTATTGCTCTGCTCACTTATATAATGAATATGTATCTATTGGAGATGTTTTTTCAATACCATAAGGCTATTGATGCACTGGAAGATTAGGTTTTTCTGATTTCACCCTTTTTAGATTCTTTCTATGTTATGTATTTTTCAATACCTAGTGATGGCTCCAGAATTACGAAAAACAACTCCTGACTCTTCTTTATTTTCTTTTAAAACATTTGTTTTTTGTAAAGTAGTAGGATGAAATTTCAAAAAAATTATTTTAGCATATTAAATTACAATGTTTTTTATAGGATTTGGACTTTTCCATGTTTATATTATTGTAAACACTAGTGGAATATACTTATGTGTTTAAGATGGTTTACATGGTTTTTATCCACAACCTCTGATCAATCCTGCTGTCCCCAAAATGTTCAAACCACCATCTAACGTATGACTTACACGTTTTTTGGATTCTGACTAGCCCAGTCAAGCCTGGGAATGTCTCTCACCAATTGCTATGTCACAATGATCGGACTATGTCGGATTGGTGGATAACCAACAAACTACAACCAAGTTAAATAAACCAACGGGCATTGATGAACTGGCTTTTTTACGCTCTACTAAACCCTAAATAAACAATTTTTTTTTATGCCTCTTTTTGGTACAAATCGATTCCCCAACATTGCCAGAAAATAATTTCTATTCAAAGTAGAGGCATAAGTGAAAGTTGTGTGTTGCCCACACCAGATATTTTCTTTTGTCTTTCAGTTGATTTAATCTGGTAAGTTTCAGTCTGTGATGCTCCTTGAGTTTCCAATTTTTCCCTTTATTCTATTTTTTTTTCTACTAATCACTTCCTGAAAATCTTTTCCAGAGAGGTGATCACAGGTTGACTTTGATACTCGATTGTGCAATCTTAAATCTAATAGTATTTTTATAAACAAACGGCTCAGAGAACATTAGGTTTAATTTCTTTTGGAAAAATTGAAATTAACTTGGTAAAAGTTGAATAACTTGGAAATGAAATATATATATAATATTACAATGTTGTTTTTTTTTTTATTAGACCTTTATATATTATAACTTAAGATATGAATTACAGTCAGATAATAAGTCATTAAATACACTTAAATGACTTAAAACAACTTCTGTTTATTCCTTTTGTTCAAAAACGTTTTGATCTCTGTTTTTAACATAAATAATGGGATCCTTTTCAGTTTTTTAATTGAGCATCGATACCCCAAGCCGGGCAGCACGCTAACAGACCCAACAGTACCGCCACAAGGACATCAAGCTACTGATTAGCTTTTCAGAGAGCAGCTTGATGTCCTTGTGGTGTTACTGTTGGGTCTGTCAGTGTGCTGCCCGGCTTGAGGTATTGATGCTCAATCAAAAAACTGAAGAGGATCCCATTATTTAGGTTAAAAAATAGGGATCGAAACTCTTTTGAATAAAAGGAATAAACAGAAGTTGTATTAAGTTATTTAAGTGTATTTCATGACCTATTATCTGACTATAATTCATATCTTAAGTTATATATATATATATATATATATATTTTTAAATAATTATTTTAATTGGGAATAAGTTCATCAAATTATCTATAATTCAATAAACTACAAATTATTCATTGATTTTAGTGTTTATTCAACGTTTCGATCCCGTTTTTCCTTTTTATACTAATGGAATTTTCTTCAGTATTTCTAAAATTGAGTCTTGATACCTCAAGCCAGGGACACCCCGACAGCCTCAGCTCTGTCTAACATATACATAAATAAAACAAACAGAAAACATAAATAACAAAATAGTTTCAGGGGATACTTCGGGAGTTCTCTTATGTGCATTAGGTGATCAACTGGATTGGAATTGGAATAGGTACTTAAAGAGGAGAAATTTGAAAGAGGAAACTGATTATGCATGTCCAATATCGGAAGGAATAGAACTCCAGAGGGAGACAGCTTAAATTTTATAGATTTCTCAAATGTAGCAGTTCGGTGAGGAAGAGGATAGAGGTTGGGGACAGAATTGAATAGAGGATTTAAATGTAGGCTCTGTAAAATATAAGAGGGTTGCTGAGCTCTAATTGCCTGATATAGGAAGATAGCAAGGTAGTACTGATGGCAGTAGGAGTAGAGTCACTTTGACTAAGCTTAGTACTGGGCGAAATGCATATCTCTTGACATACAATACATCCCGAAGACAAAACATATTGAGGAATTCATTTGGTGATTAGTTTTCGTTTTGATTTCTTCTGAGAGTCCGGCAAACACCATATAACGATGGTCAAAGTGGGGGAAAACAAGGGAGGAAACTAGGAGGTCACAGGATTTGAATGGAAGGAGATAGTGTAGATGGTTAAACTGTATCAAGGTATAAATAGTATGATGGGAAATTCAAAAGATATGCGGTTTCTAGGAGAGCATTTGATCCTGAGTAATACCAAGATTTTTAACAGAAGTATGGAATGAAATAGGTGAGTTGTTCAGAACAAGATTGGGAGGTACAGAAATAGATTTGAAGAGTGAGGGTATCTAATCAAGATGGCTTTCTTGTCAGCATTCAGAGTAAGGTTATTGAGGTTTGCCCAAGCACATATTTAGTCGATATCTTCCTGGAGATTTAGGATGCTATCAGTGGAATAGAAAGAAAGATTAATTTGGATATCGCCTGCTTACAGATGATATGGACAGTGCTGGATAAAGGAGGGATGATCATTGATACAGATGGATAAAAGAATAGGAGATCAGGAGGAACCACGTAATAGGTCTTATGGATAGAAATAATCTTTATTTATGTTGAATATTTAATAGTTGAGTACTTAGTTATCAAATATTCACCGTGGGATGAAGACAAAATTAATTTATTTTGTGATAATATTTCCAACTCTGAAAAGATTTATTTCTATTCTGAAGATGTGAACCAGCTGTATGATAACTTTAAACAGGCAATGCAGGAGAACTTGTTGGAGTCAGCTTTGATATTTACGAGGAAGATGACCGTGAATACCACTTCGCAACCTAAGCACAAATGGTTTGATCAGGAATGCAGGAGAGGTAAACGAAATCTCAAGAACTTGCAAAGAATAATGTAAAAGAACAGTTTATTGACAGGATTTATCAGAGACTACCTTCAAGCCCGAGATGAATATAGAAAACTAATAAAAAGGAAAAAAACGGAGTTTAGAGCATCAGTAATTACAAATTTGAGAACAGTAAAAAACAGTGGAGAGTTTTGGAAGACGGTGAATATGTTAACACCATTTCACAATCAAAATAACGAAATAAGTTTGAACGATTGGTTTCAATATTACATGAATCTATACGGCCAAAAAACGATACATGAAACATACTTTTTCTCCGTAACTCATCCACTCCTGGATATCAATATATCATTGGAAGAACTGCAACAAAGCATAGGTACCTGTAAAAAATATAAATCTCCAGGACCTGATAATATAACTTATGAAGTTGTTAAATGTCTCAACCCCTCTTGGGAGCACTACATATTAAATTTATTTAATAACGTATTGAATTCTGAACAAATTCCAGGAATGTGGGCCGAATCTAACTTGCATCTTCTGTATAAGAAAGGTGATAAAAAGGATCCAAACAACTACAGAGGCATATCCTTGCTTAATACTCTAGCAAAGTTATTCACTAGCATTCTAAGGAACAGAATCATGAAATGGGCTGAATTAGAAAAATTAATACCGGAGGAACAGGCTGGTTTTAGAACGGGCAAGGGATGCATTGATCACATATTCACATTGATGTCAGTTGTCAACATTAATTTGAGGTCAAAGGGCAGCTATGTTTAAGCAGTGTTTGTCGACCTTAGGAAGGCCTTCGACTCTATCAACCAAAATGTGTTGTGGGAAAGGCTTTTTTCTCTTGGAATGGGGGGAAAACTAATTAGGCTTCTCAAGAAACTATATGATGCTTCATCGATGCGGATAAAGTTGAAACATGAGCTGTCAGAAAAGATTGGTATCAGTCTGGGCCTGCTTCAGGGGGACAGTCTTAGTCCTGCATTGTTTATCCTGTTTGTGTCGGATATAGTTGAGTACTTCCGTGACCGAGGAGCTGTTGGTATAAGTATAGACCACAACCATGAAGTAGTTATGCTTCTGTTAGCGGATGATATTGTGCTCCTGATGATATTGAGTAATTCGTGGCATGGTGCACAAAGAAACATCAATATACTGAGTGAATACTGTAAAAGCAAATCTTTGACCCTAAATCCATCTAAGTCTAAGGTGTTGGTGTTCCATAAATCTCCAAGGATGAAGAAACTTAAGACTTTGGCTTGCCGGGATACAAGTTTGGAGTATACCAGAAACTATACATATCTGGGTGTACCATTTTCTTCTTCTGGAAAATTTGAGAGAGCCGCGGAGCATTTCTTACATAGATCATCTGCTGCAGCGACCAAAGTGATGGCAATCCTAAGAAATGGAAAAAGCGACTCTTGGGAGATAAAAACCAGCCTCTTTGACTCGATGGTCTCGTCAACACTGCTCTATGCTGCAGAGATCTGGGGGACGAGATACTTGGAGGTTTTGGAGAGGACGCAAGTTCGATTTATCAAATCATTGCTCCATTGGCCAAGAAATACACCGAACTATGTGGCTTGCCTTGAAAGTGGGAGATCTCCATTAAGTGTTGAAGTGTTGAAAAAAGTGATCAACTATTGGACAAAGCTAAGCTTAATGAGTGACGAAAGACTACCTAGACAATGCTTTAATAGGCTTAGAGCTCTAGACTCATTAATTGGAAAACCTGATCCAACTTATAACTGGGTTACCCAAGTAAAGATGATTGTGGCGGAACTCGGATGTCAGGGGATGTTTTCTTGTGTTTTCTCTCTAGGTCTGATGAGGTTCAAAGACGAAATCATGGAAAAAATAAGAAACCATCACTCATCCAAGGACATCGACAGAGTGTTAAACTCTAAATCAAACCCAAGATATAGAAAAATCTGCTCCTTTAATGTTACCAGACCAGAGGATTATCTTCAGTTCAGGGCTCTGAATTTAAACAAATTAAGAGCCGTTAGTCGTCTCAGAGTAGCAAGTATAGATTTTATGAAAATATACTTAAAAGATGCTACTTTGACTATTAAATCCAGTGAGGTATGTGGTGCATGCAACTGCCTTGTAACTGACCCGGTAACTCATTTTCTGATCCAATGTATCAAGTTCAATGAGCCAAGAAATAAGTACTTGAAGGCATTTATCACTGAATCCAGAGAAGATGCTAGTGTGGAGGAGATACTGAAAATAGACACTACGAAAAAACTAAACCAACTGTATTATTTCATACAGGGCTGTTCATTGAACTGTTAAGTGGTAAAGTTAATCATATAACATATATTAATGCTTATTTATATTGTCATTTGTCTTATACCTCTCGAATATTTAAACAATATAAAAATAATAATAATAATAATAATAAATAAAATAAAAAAAAAATGTTTTACTAATTGTTATGTATATATATCGTTTACTAATCAGTTATTATATTATATTATGTTAGTCATACTTAATGCTGTGGACATTGTTAATGTTATGTTTGAATGCAGTACTAGACTCAAGATCTAACATTGTGAATTATACCATTATATTTATTTGTAAAGGAATTTCCTTAGACAAATAAAATAAACTATCTATCTATCTATTTAATAGTTGAGGTGGCGTTAAAAGCCAAGAGCTTTTAATAAAATAGTTTTTCCATTATTTAGCCTATTTATGACGGCCACCCCGGACCATCTCCTTCATTTTTAATCCTTATTTATCAGTGTATCATTGTTATTCTTAGTCCCTGTATAAATTTGCTTTTTCTATTCTAATCTATAACATTAGTTTCAATTTCTGACTGAGATGTTAGCTTTTTCAGAGCTTTGAAATTACAAAATATTCTTTATCTAATGCAATCCTCACCTTAATTTCTTTTTCGTCATCGTGATTCTTCTCTAAATGATTTCCTAGATATTGGAAACTGAAAATTGTAACTCCCAAATCACAATTCTAAATATGTAACTTTTATATTTAAAAAATAAATAAAAAGATATCTTCACTACTTTTTATTTTATAGTAATATTAAATAAGGAAGTTACATTGCCGCAACCAGTACAATAGACCAGAAATTTTAGAGACAAATTTAATATTTACCCCTTTCCAATTCCAAGTAACAGCAGTTTCATCTGAATCAGTAACTTCATATTTGAATCCACTTTTCTCTAAAGTATTTAAAACATCTTTAAATACAACATCAACTGAGAAGTGTTCTGGTATCACCACTGATATATACTAAAAGAAACAAAATATTAAACAATATTTGATAGAAAAATGTCAAACCTTTCTTTTCATATAAATAAGAATACCTTTAAACATTCATTTGGTTTAATACACTTTAGTTTGTCTTTCCATTGTTTTAATTCAAGTTTTGATGAACTATTTTCCTTCTTTTGACTAGTTTTCACAAGACTGGATCCAGTTGAGGTTGATTTTATCTAAAAAATGAAAAATATCTTTAAGAAACCTAGTGTCTGAGCATCCAACTGATGATAAGGACTGCACATCTGAAAAAAGGAAGCTAGTGAGATGTTGGGGAAAAAGGAACCCTTGAGAGGCTAGCAATGAAAATCAAGTATCACAACAATGATCAATAGTACTACCACCAGGATAGCACAGTGAAACTTAATAGGAGACTGCTAGTGATAGGAGGATGGACATATGGCAATACTGAACAAAACAGACATTGCTGTTCTTCAGGAGACTCTTAATAAGAGAGGTAAGGTATTTGAAGCTGAACCTCGAGACCGTAAGACCCGGGAACAGATATTGATAGACAATGTTGAGTTTCTGCTCAGGTTTAAGTAAGCAAGAGGTTACCAGCTTGTTTAAATTATCATTCAATTTAGTCACCGAATCTTCGTTGAATTGTAGCTCTCCCGAGAATGTACATCCTAAATACTTAATCGTATCTCCATTCTTCAATGTTCGGATGTACTCACCATTCTCAAGGGAGAGCACCGTAGTTTCCAGCTCTCCTTTATTTATAACGATGCCCATACTTTTTTGAGGATTTATAGCCAGACCAATTTCTTTAAATGTCCTCTGTATGCTGTCAATCACTCTTTCTGCAGCCCCCTTGTCTCGCGCCGACACAGCCTGGTCATCCGCGAAACCTGTGAGGACCACACAATCCTGCTCATTCCTTAATTTCTATCCAAATTTCTTGGAAAAGTCCTCATCGCACAGGTCGCGGTAGAGATGATCGATTGCCAGGTTGAAGAGTGAAGACGACAGGGGGCCGCCTTGGGGTACACCGCGCAGCACTTTGATCTGGCTAGTTGCATGGACACCGTTACTAATCTTTACTGTGTTCGTGCTAAGGAGAGCTGATATGACATTTGTAAGATTCGGTGACACACCTCTCGCTTCTAAGGAGCTTACGATGTGTTTGTGGCCAACATTGTCAAAAGCACCGACAACCTAGAGGAAAACTATCGCACTTTTTTTGGAGTCAGCAGTCATTTTTCATTTTTTGTGCATCTTTTAATACCGCGTCGATAATCCTCGCGTTGACGTGCGTTCCCGGGAGGCCTTTTATAAAGCCTCTCTGACTCTTGTGGAAGGTGACCTGCTTTCTTAATTCGTGGTCCAGAACCTTCTCTATGATTCGGCGCACAATCGAATATATGGTGATCGGTCTCCAGGTAGAGATATTGTTTATATCACCTTTGCCCTTATATATTAATATTGTGCGCCCTTGTCAAAGTGGTCATAGGCCACCTTCAGCATTATATCTGCAATCGTTTTGATAGTGTTTGAAACGTCAAAATATTTGATTGTGCGGAGCAAAACTCCATAAGGCCCCGGCGATGTGTCCATTGATGTTGACTTAATGGCTTTCTTGACAGCTTCTATCTCAATGGACAGCAAATTTGGCATCGGGACACACTGTTCATAATCCGCACTCCCGCAGAGATTTTCGCTTTCAAAGAGGTCTTTATAATGCCTCTCGATTTCGGCCATTTTTAGAGGACACCGTTTAGGAGCGTCGGCATTCATTACAGTTTGCACAACCTTTTTTCTTTTATTGTAATAATTATATTGAGCAATCTCATACTGATACTGCTCTTGCCGACGACTCCTGTTTACTTTGCCCTCTCTGCGGATTTGAAACTTGTCCAGCACCCTTGTCAGCCATTATCATTTTTTTCTTCCTCATCCTATAAAATTTTACGGCTGGGTGCTGGGGACCTGGCAGTTCCGCATTTATAACTTTGAGAAACTTGCCTACAGCCTCATCAAAATCCGCAGTATTTACCATATTTTGCTTTAAAAGGTTCTTGAACGTAGTAGACCATCCAACAATGTCCTCTTTTATTTTTGATGACTCACCCTCTCCATTTCTAGGACCTATCACGTTCTTTACTATGCCCCTCAATGTATTGTTATTCGCCTCCCTGGGATGTTTTTTTGCAATGTGGGTTCCGAGACCTCGTTCGCCCTTAAAAGAAGGGCCCGCATATCAGACAAACTTTATCATCGGGGCGTAGAGCTTCATTTTGCCGCTCACTAAGTACCTCTGCGACATTCAGCGGATCATTTGGCATATATCAATATCAATATTGGTATATCAATCATAGGAAGTTTGTATTCTGGGAATATAGGTTATATTGACATGGAGAAGAAGGGAGGGACCGAAATTTCATATAAGTAGAGGAGGAAGGCAGGGAGACCCGCTATACCCATCTTTGTTTATAGCACTTTTGGAGAAAGTGTTTGGAAAAATGGATTGGAGCAAAAAAGGTTGCAACATTAATGGGAGGAAGCTGAGGCATCTAAAATTTGTTGATGACATAGTATTGATTTCGAATAATGTTGATGAGATGAGAAATATAAAAATATAAAAAGTCTCCTAATCTATAGTGCAGGAGTAGGTCTGGTTCCAAACTATTCTAAAACAGTACTGATGACGAATAGTACAAAGAAAGAAATAAGAATCAATGAGGTGGTGTTGCAGTATGTCGACGAAATCATTTGCTTGGGACACCTGGTGTGGCAGCAAAGAGCTTAAAGAGATTTCTATACACGCCATCTAGGCTGGGAAGAGAACGACTCGCACCGCGTCTACGTGAGTGAAGCCATGACGCCCACCAATAAACACCTCTATCGGTTAGCCAGGCAGAAGAGGGTGACTGCAAAAATAAAATATGTCTGGTTTAGTGGGGGTAAAATTTGTTGCAGACAATAAGATGGATATCCAGTAGTAATTATAGAAAAACCAAGTGATCTTAACGTTTTCAGCTGAACGCTCTACATAAGTTACCCTGAGTTGGAATTCAATTTATTTTCTCTTGCCAGAAATATTTATTTTTTTTTTTTTTATCTTCAGTTTTTTTTTCATTTTTATACTTTTGTATACATTTTTTCTCATCGGAAATATTTTTATTTTCATTTTTTTTTTTATTCTTGTATAAATTATTTTTGATTGTTTGCTAATCTTTATCAATTTACCTAAAACAAGGGGATATTCATATTGTCTTTTAGGCAGAGATGGGCATATTTATATTCAAAAATATAAATACGAATACCATTTATATTTATGGTACAAATGAATATAAATACGAATATATTCGTATTCATAAAAAGTAATATGAATACAGAAGATACGTATTCACGACTGTAAATATAAATACGGCCGTATTTACGACTGTAAAAGTGAATACGGCTGTATTTACACCTGTAAAATTGTATACGGCAGTATTCACGTTTACTAAAATGAATACGCTTAAATTTACAGAAGTGAATGGAAATATTTTCGTACAACCTTATTAATGAATACACTTATTTATTTTAAAAAATTTATTTATTTAAAAAATATATTTAATATATATATCATTTTATTTTTATATATAGTATTATATTCTTCCTTTTACAATATGTTATGCTAATTATGTTACAATGTATTATATTATATTAATTATCCTTTGTAATGTTTGTACATAAAATAAATTCTTGAGCCTTTGTATTTATACTAGTAAAAGTGAATACGGCACTATTCATGTTTATTAAAATGAATACGCTTAAATTTACAGAAGTGAATGCAAATATTTTCACACAAACTTATTAATGAATAATCTTATTCATTAAAAAAAATGTATTTATTAAATTATTTATTTAAAAAAATATATTTACTATATATATCATTTTATTTTATATATAGTATTATATTCATCCTTTTACAATATGTTATTTTAATTATGTTACAAGGTATTATGTTATTTTAATTATCAGTGAATACGGCATTATTAACGTTTATTAAAATGAATACGCTTAAATTTACGGAAGTGAATGCAAATATTTTCACACAATCTTATTAATGAATACTCTTATTTATAAAAAAAAAATGTATTTATTAAATTATTTATTTAATAAAAATTTCTATATAAACCATTTTATTTTTATATATAGTATTATATTCTTCGGGCATCGCCTCTCTCCTTCCCCCCCAATAAAAATTCCGAGTGGGTGAGAATATTGGAATAATTTAATAAATACATTTTTTTTTTTAATAAATAAGAGTATTCATTAATAAGATTTTGTGAAAATATTTCCATTCACTTCTGTAAATTTAAGCGTATTCATTTTAGTAAACGTGAATACTGCCGTATTCACTTTTACAGTCGTAAATACGGCCGTATTTATATTTACAGTCGTGAATACGTATCTTTTGTATTCACATTACTTTTTATGAATACGAATATATTCGTATTTATATTTTTGAATGTAAATATGCACATCTCTGGTCTTAGGTTATAAATTAATCTTAAATGAATATTTATTTTGTAATACTGGAAATTTATTTTGTTCACTTCAAAGTTTATTTTATTTTTGTCTTGTTTTTGTTATTTCTAAACTTAATATTTCAAGTTACAACAGAAATGCTGTATCCTATCCTTCATCCTCGATCATTTTTTTCAATATTCTACTTCTCAACTTTTCAGACTAATATCTTAAATTCTTGTCACATCAATGCACACTCCCTTACTGCATACTACGATGAATTTCAGAAATATTTTCTTGACAATTTTTATCACATAATAGCAGTATCTGAAACCTGGCTAAAACCTTTTATCGCTTCTTCCCAGATTTCTCTACCCAATTATTCTTTTCTACGCCATAACAGATCTAATCGCACGGGAGGTGGTTTTGGATTGTATATCCATGACAGTCTTAAGGAGAAAATCCTCCTACAGTCTCCTTTTCATGACTTCTCATAAATGTTCGTTGAAATTTTCTATATTACCTCTCCTCTGTTATTTGACGTAGTTTGCTGCCCTCCTCGTGTTCCATCCGAAAACTTCTTTGAATCCTCCTTTGTCAACCTGATTTCCCATTAAAATAATATTATCATCACCAGCGATTTTAACGTGAATATGCTATCACAATCTCCTGAAACATACTTCCTAACTGACCTACTGTTTTCCCTTAATCTTTATCTTGTTCCTTATTCTCCTACCCATCACACTCAATTTTCCGATACTTGGTTAGACCTCTACATCTCTGACTCTCACATCAAAATTCTCTCCTCTTCTCAACATCCCGTTTCATTTCTTTCATCACACGACCTGATCCAAATTACATACAACCTACCTGTGAAATCCTTTACTCCCAAAGTGGTTTCATACCGCAATTTAAACCTTCTCTCCTATGAATCCCTTCAATCTGACCTTGATTCTTTCCAATGGGACATCATATCTTCCTATATTACCATTGATCCTATGATATCTACCCTAACCTCAAATCTACAATCCTTATTAGATATTCATGCTCCTATAAAACTAGAAACTTACGTCGTTCCACTGCACCTTGGCTGACTTCTGAAATATAGGAAATGATGAAAAGAAGGAATGCAGCAAGGTGCAAAACCCGTTTGCCTGCAGATTATGTGTCCTTCAAGGAACTTCACAATGGAACCCAATCCACAGTCCGACTTGCCAAAGCCACCGACTTCCATAAAACCCTTTCCAATGCTCCCAATTCCAAATCCAAATGTAAAATACTCCATAACCTATCCCTACCAGAATCCAATAAACTTAGTTCTATCCCTGTTACTCCAGATGATCTCAATGGCCATTTCTTATCCTTCACTCACAATTCCTCTCCTACTTCCGATATTAAACATCACAATTTCAATCCTGAAGACTTCTTTTTCTCCCATGTGTCCTACGATGAATTACTTTCCACTATCCTAAAATCAAACACTAATGATTATGGTCCTGATAATATTCCAGTGAAACTAATAAAATCCAGCCTTTCTGTACTTATTCCCATGCTTTACCATATCAATAACTTTTCATTGCAAAACTCCATATTCCCATCTTCCTGGAAAACTGCCATAGTCTGACCTTTAAATAAAATTTCCAACCCCACCTCACTGCACGACTTCCATCCTATTTCTCTCCTATCCAACCTGTCAAAGCCGTTAGAACGCCTTGTCCAAAATCAACTTTCCAACTTCCTAGAGGAACGTTCTCTCATCAACCCATTTCAATCTGGCTTTTGACCTGGCTACTCAACCAAATCTGCTGTCCTTAAAATAACCTATGACCTCCAAAACTCCATTAAACACCAAAACCTTACTATCCCCATCCTTCTAGATTTTTCCAAAGCGTTTGACACTGTTGACCATAACATCCTCCTTACTAAATTGCACAATTTCCTCTATCCAACAGTGCCCAGCGTTGGTTCAAATCCTTCCTTACAAATCGGTCCCAGTATGTAGTCGTTCCAGGTCAACCTCCATCGATGATCCTCCCCCTCTCTTGTGGTGTCCCTCAAGGTTCCTCTCTATCACCTACTCAGTTTGCTATTTACATAAATGACCTTCCCATCATGATCCATCACTCCCAATACCATATCTATGCAGATGATTTTCGAATATATCTGTCCTTCCCACCCTCCGATCTATTACCAGCCACAAAAAAACTTCAAGAAGATTTGGATGGGATTTGTGACTGGGCAACAGCTAACAGGTTGCAGTTGAATACACAAAAGCCGAAGGCAATCCTAATAGCCTCTAATCACCTCCTTAAAACTGTTCCCAATATTCCAACTCTGTTCCTACATGATAATCCCATTAAATTTTACCACACCATCAAAAACCTTGGAATAATCTTTGATCAAACTTTTTCCTAGAAAAACCATGTATCTAATATCTCCTGGTGTACCTTTTAAACTTCTAAATTACTTCCGTCGCCTATTTCCCCATTATAATTATTGCTGTACGGTATATGAAATGAAATGAAAAAATAATTTTATTCTGGGACTACAGTCCCCTAAGAATAATAACAGTGTTACAAATTTATGGGTATTAGTCTGGCTTAAAATAATAAAAAATACAAGCTAATATACTGCTTATTGTTATTGCAGTTGTGCAATAGTTGAAATTACACAGTATACAGATACAAGTAATTTTACATATTAGCGGAAGTTTGAATGTGGAGTAGGTGGTGGAACAGGAGTTGTTTGAAGGAATTTGTGGACGAGGATTGACGTATGGAGGTAGGAAGAGAGTTCCAAAAGGAGGTAGCACGAATGACGAAGGATTTGCTGAAGGAAGTAGTTTTATGGGAGGGGATATATAAATCTATAGGTTGAGACCTAGTATTGCGAGAGTGGATAGAGGAGCGTAGAGTAAGGAGTTCCAGGATGTAGGGAGGGTTTTTGGTTCTGAAAAAGGAAAACACCAAGGAGGAATTGTCGTTGGGAAGTAGGATGAAGCCACTTCAACTCGTTGTACCAGAATGATACTTGCAAACTCCTGGGGATCCCGAAGATGTATCTTATAAAACAGTTCATGAGTTTCTTCAGTCTCATTTTTAGCCTTGCAGATAGCCCTCCATACATCAAACAAAAGGAATTTAGCTTTTCGGGTCGATTGGATACTGTGTGCAGGTTTTCGAGCTAATAACAGAGAGGTTCTTAAGGATTGTCCATTTGAATTTAGGGTTGGGTTCTTGGAATAAAATGTTATTGAAGTATTGGGATTTGGCATGGCGTAGGGACATTTGTGTGTGGTTTTGTAGGGATTTAGATATGGAATAATGCTGAGGCAATCGAGTACATCTGTAGCATTTTCTAGCAGCCTTTCTTCTCCTCATCAGTTCTCTTCGGTATTGATCCAAGGATGTCTAAAGATACGTGTTTTTAGAGGTGCGTGACGATTGAGGAAATCGAGGAGGTTGGAGGAAAGGCATTCAACCATGTCATCGATGGAGGGGAGAGTATAAATGGGTTCTAAGGAGGCGGAAAGGGAATCGAGAAAAGTGCTGATGTTTTTAGTGGTTAAGGAATCAAGATCTCTCCAGGTAATTTGTTTAGGTTTAGGTGTAGGTGTGGAGATGTTGTATGATATTTCAATAAGATTGTGGGATGAAAGGAAGGGTACTGGAATTTGCGTAGAAGATAATAGGTTATGAGGTGAATCAATAATAAATAAGTCTAGCCAAGTATCAGTGGATTGAGTGTGATGGGTGGGTTGAAAGTAGGTCTAGTAAAATAGGTCTAGCGAAAAAAATAGGTCGATAAGATATGTTTTGCCCGGAGTATTTGAAAAGATGTTGTTGAGATCACCTGCAATAATAATATTTTTAAAGAGAGGAATATATGTAAGAAGGGAGGATTCAAAAGTGGGATCAAATCGGACACGAGGAAGGCAGTAAATAACGATGAATAGTAGGGAAAAGGTATTGGAGGAAATTTGGACAAACAGATATTCTATGTTTGGTAGGTCGGAAGGAGATTTTAGGACTTTGGCCGTCAGACTGTCATGAACGAACAATCCCACACCTCCACCTATCCGGTCCATTCAATCATGAAGAATGAGGTTATAGTTGGGTAAGGAAACAGATAGGGAGGGTATATCAGGTATGAGCCAGGTTCAGAAACGGCAATGGTATTATGGTGAAAATAATCGAGGAATTTGTCATAATGTAGTAGAAGGGATTGGGAGTTAATGTGACAGGATATTAAGGTATTAGTCATGAAGGGATCAAGGTAAGGAAAACCTGCGAAGTGTGACAAAATGATGTTAATATTGATGGAGAAGGCACATTTTTAAACATACATAATGAAATGTGGTAAACAATTATATATATAATATTGATGTAAAACTTACTTGATATTTTTAAACGAGAGTGAACATAAAAATATATGGAGGCGTCTCTGGGGATCTCGAGGTGAAACTGAAACATTTGATAAATTGCTTTATACGATTCATCTTCGGGATCCCATGGGACGCTTCTGTTTCCAGTTTTTATGCAGAGTTGAAGCTGATTTGTCCTTCTTACTGTCCTAAGTATTTACTAGCATCCTTCAATTCAAATCCTCTATTCGTTCCCGGTCTTCAGATTTATACATAAGGGCCTACCGAACCGCTGCTTTTGACAGATCGTTCATTATCCGATCCTCATCCCTATGGAACTCCATCCCTTCCCACATCCGTCAATCCAATACCCTTCCTACCTTTTAATCCTGCCTGTTCAATCATTTCATATCCATCCAGTCCCCATAAAATTGTAAATAGATATGCTTTAAATATATATATAAATTTTAGATCGTCCTTCATTTTTATTTCTTTACTTCCATGTTTTTTTTTTTTCTTTTCTATTATTAACTGATACAAAGTAGAAATTAACTTATATTTTTTTTTATTTTGACTATTCAATTAGTCTGTATTTTTGTTTATGTATCTCTGAGGCTCCTTAGCCCACATTTCTGTCTTTCTATATTATTCTAAAGGGACTCGTCCAAGAATAAATAAAGTACTACTATTATTATTAAAGAAGAAATGAAATATAACAGCATAATAATATATTGATAAACAAGATAGGTAATGTTTGGTTGAAAGATAAATGTTTTAGATGAAATTGCTAACTGGAAAATAATTATAAAAACAATTTTAGTGATTTATCAGGTTAATTGTTAACTTTTTTTTGAGCAAAAAAATAAAAAAATAAAAAAGAAGAGAAAATCCATCATATTGTTACACCTAATATACAAATTACTATATATTTTTATTCTTCTTCTTTATCTTCCTAACATGCCAATTTATTTACATATGTAGATAAATATTTACAACTTATACAAACTCCCAAATGGTCCTTTTAAGTTGAGGTCAGGGCTTTACCAGACCATTTGGTCTCCTCTGTCTACTTTATGACACATTCACCATTGTCAGAATATCATTCATAATAATAATAATCTTTTTATTTATTCTGGGAGGAATCCCTTTAGAATAATTAACAAGGACAGAAATGTGGGCTTATGAGCCTCAGATATATATATATATATATAAATGTATTTACAAAATAAATTAATAGGTATAATGGAAAATAAAAGTTATAACTTAAATCGATTAAGGAGAAAAATAAATAAAGAAAAGAACAATGAAATGAAAATAAACTAATAATATAATATACATATTTACAGAAATTTCTATTTACAATTTTATAGGGACTGGATGGAAAGGAAGTGATTGAATAGGCAGGATTTCAAATTAGTGAGAGTATTAGAACGACGGATGTCAGGAGGGATGGAGTTCCATAGGGATGAGGATTGAATAATAAAAGATTTATCGAAATCAGTGGTTCGGTGGGCCATTATATATAAATCTGAAGACTGGGAATAGGTATTGCGGGAGTGAACAGAGGATTTAAATTGAAGGAGCTCCGACATGTATGAAGGACGGCGGTAGGAAGGATAAAGCCACTTCAGCTCTTCATAAAAACAGGAAACAGGAGCATCCCTTCAGGTCCCGAAGATGAATCATACAAAGCAATTTATCAAACGTTTAAGTTTCGCGTCGAGATCCCCAGAGAGGCCTCCATATAATATGAAGCAATGGTCAAAGTAGGGAAATATTAAGGATGTAACCAGGAGTCTACGGGTTTCAAAAGGAAAAATGTGATGGAGGCTATTTAAATGTTTTAAGGTGGAAAAGGTAGCCAGGAGATATTGGATACATGGTTTTTCAGGAAAGGGTTTGATAAAACATTATTGCAAGGTTTTTGATGGTAGGATCAAAATTGATGGGATTATCAAGTAGGAACAGGGTTGGAACGTTAGGAACAGTTTTAAAGATCATAGTGTGATTATGAGATTTTGTGCCCACTCATAAATGTGAAATAACACTTGTAAAGAAGTTTCAACTCCTACTTTACTTTTCAAATTACATTAACAATATTTTGAGTACAAAATATATCCTTTGAAAATACTTCATATTCAGTTGATTCACAAACGAAATTTATAATGAACATAGTATGATAAACTCTTAAAAAAATAAACTACCTTTTTTGCTGCCACTTTCTTTTCCTTTGAATAAAGAAACTTTGGAATGTTTTCTTCTTCTATTGACAAGTCACTCTCAGATAATGAGTGCACTGTCTTTTTAGAATTACAATCTTTTGAATTTAAGTCATATTTGATTGATGTTCTGGGTTTATTTAAATCTCTATCAGATGAATCACTGTCAGTTAACAATGAAATAATGTAATCTGCCATGATTTATCTACAAAATATAAAAAAGAACATTACATTAATAAAGGTAGTTGAAAAATTACTAATACTAAAATCAAAACGTATGTGGTTCAAATCAAAAACTTCTGAAGAAAAACCACCAAGGTTTGAAACTAGATCAGAAACATGCAAAAATCATTGTTGTGCAACCTACATTGTATATGACTCCAGAAAACTGGCACTTTACCGTGGAAAGTACATAATATAACAAATAAGCATAAAGTATAAGTATATATCAACACTTAAATATAGTATAGCCAATTTAAATAGACCGCTTAGGTACAAAAACAAAGAGCTAATATAAGTTAAAAATCTCTTAAATAGATAAAATAATTTATTTAAAACTGTAAATGGGTCATTCTTATATTATTTAACTATTTGATTTCCCCGGGCTTTCCATTCGTTTTTCATATTTTTCCAGCTTAAAAAAAAGGTAATGGTATTATTTTTTGTATTGTTGTTCTATTTGGAACGGAGTTAAAATAAATCTACCTCAACCACAAAAATAAATAACTTAATGTGAATATGAAAAAAACTTAGGAATTTTACTGTCTCCACAGTGAAGATAAGAAGTTCTTCATGCTTTGTATATGAAACAATCTGTATTGATTGATTTTTAGCCTTGAGGAATTTTACTATTATAATAGGGTGTTTAAAAAAATTATCGTTTTTCGTCCAAATATTTGTATTATTATTTCTTTGATACAAAATACAATTAATACTCAAACTATAGTCTATTGTTATCTGCCGCCTGGTAGCCAATTGCTCGATCCCAAGCTGATACCATTCTTTGGGATGCTGCCAAAGAACTCTTGGACTTCAATTCATCTTTCAAAAAATTATCAAATTTTTTCGCTTGAAGAAAATGGGCTATGGATCTAAATGGTTAGTAATACGATGGTGCGAGGTCTGGACTATAAGGTGGATGAGGCAGGAGTTCGAATGCATGAAGTACTATAAACTTTTCTTTGGTTCGACGGGAAGTGTGAGGACGAGCATTATCTTGTTGGAATAAAATTCCTTTTCGGTTGATCAAAGCAGAATAACGCTCTGACAACTTCGCATACAATCTTTTCAGTTGTTCGCAGTAGAGTTCAGTATTCATAGAGCATCCAGGAGGAACAAATTAATGATGAATAACACCTTCAAAACTCAAAAGCATGGATTTTTTTTTTTTCCAATTGCCCCTTGCAGCAACCCGAAATCAGTTTGACCGCGATCTAGCCATTGCTCATGGGGATTTCCCCAGTAAACCCACTTTTCATCACAAGTGACTATCTTCTTGTAAAATCTCATATCAGAAGGGGTTTTCAATGAATTGTCACAAATTTCTGACCTCTTAGCCGATTTCTGACCTCTTAGCTGATTTCTGAGGAGTACGTTCGCGAAAGACAAATCTACTGGTCTTTTTCACTTTCCCCATGCAGAGTAGATAGCGACTAACAGTATCTTTCGACACACCACACTGCTTGGCAAGTTCGCGAGTAATTGTGGACCGATTTGACTCAACAGCTTTCTGCAGAACCACATCAATATCCATTAATGGTCGCCCTGAGTCCTTCTTCCTTTCCAACGTCGTATTTATTATTTTCGGACTAAACGACAAGAGGAAAACATGGGACGGATTGCAGCAAGTGTAATTGTACATGATCAACGAAATTTCTAATTTTACCTTAGGTCATGGCCAGGAGCTTTGTGGGAAGGTGATCCGTGTATGGTATTGGATATTTCTGAAGGATTAAATGCTTTAGGTGGGAGGGTCAATTGGAGTTGGATATCGAGTTCTGCTTCAATACACTCAAGGTGGATTGGATTTAGGATATCTGAGTCTGGGTTAAATGTTTTAAAGTGGTGCTGAGCAAATATTTGAGATTTTTCTTCGTCAGATCTGGATCAGATTTGGGTTTCAGTAATAAGTGGGTGGTTAAAATCTTTGAATTTTAAGAGCTTTTTAGTGGTCAGCCATTGTGATTTGTCAGTAGTTGTAAGATTTTCTGTTAAGTTGAGTGAATTTTGAATTTTCTATTTTCTAATTTCAGCTTTTAGTTGGTTTGTTTACTTGTTGTAATATGACTTATCTGATGGGTACCTAGTTCTATGCTACTTCGAACTTGCTCTGTGTTTTTTCCGTAATAAGATACGTCTGTTGGGATTTGTTATTTTTATTGGTTGATTTATTATTGTTAATTTTGTCACTTATAGATGTAGTGAGTACTTCTATGGCTGAGTCAATATCATGTTTCGTCTAAAATGGAATATTTAGGTCCAATTTATTTTCCAAGTGTTTACGAAATTTGTCCCAGTTTACTCGTCCTGTAATCAGTGTAGGAGAACAGGGGGGCTTAGGAACGAAGGTTGAATGTAATGAAAGCAGAACTGGAGTATGGTCTGAGGAGAGGTCATCTAGGGATTTGATAGTGACATAGGAAGAGGAAATCTGGGAGGTTACAAATATGTCCAGGATATCAGGTCGTTTTTTGAAGGAGGTTGGCCAATAGGTAGGATTTATAGGAGAGAGGATGGATTAACTATTAGAAGTTGAGACAGAAGATAGTAAGTTACCACGGGATTTGGATGTTCGACAACCCCATCGTTGGTGTTTAGCGTTATAATCTCCTTCAGCAATAAAGCGTGATCCGAAGGATTGGAATAAGGATTCAAACAGATTGTAGGTAAGGGTATGACCAGGAGAACAGTATACAGCTGAAAGTGTTAAATGGAAAGGACGAATTGGAATGATTACCGAGGTTGCTTGAATAGCCTCAGTTGGAGTAAAAGGAATTAGGGAATGGGATACGTATTTATGGATAAAGATGCAAGAACCGGCATGGGAAGTGTTGTCGGGGTGGTATGATCTATAAGTGATGTAGTGACGTATGTAGAAATATGAAGGGGGCGGGGTGGCCGAATAGGATAAAGCGTGTGCACAGCACCGCTAGTTGCCTGGCAACCGGATAACAGAGGTTTGAGATGATATAAAAAGTACGAGTTCGCGTCCCAGTGCCGGAGGGGATTTTAAATTTCCCGCCCTCACCCCCCGGCCCGGGAAAATCCCGTATAGCCTAAAAGGCGAGGTAGGGAAGAACAAAAAAAAAAAAAAAAAAAATGTAGAAATATGAACGTTGAGTGAAGTGAGTTTCTGTCCGCAGATCAATATCAATGTGGTTTTCATGAAGAAAAATGTCAAGTTCCTCTCGGTGGTTTTGTAGTCCGCATTGGTTAGCATTCCATAAAAAAACAGCTAGGGGCTTTGTGCTCATCGTGGGAGATTAAAGTTAATTTCGGTAAGGATTCTTGTGAGGAGGGTGATTAGTGGCTTGATAGTATTTTGGAGCTCTATCAGGAAGGAAGCAAGGGTGGAGTGGATTAAGTCGATCGGATTTTGTTGGTCAGCTGGAATTTGTGAGGGATATCTCTTATAATAAGGAGTGTCTGATGAATGATGTACCCGTCGTGATGTACGAGAGGCTGAATCATAATTAGATGAAATTTGGGAAGGAGAGTTGGAGTTGGTTCTTCAGGCGGTAGTTTGTTATGTAGAGGTAACTGATAAGGAGAGATTGGCTGACGTGGTGATTTTGAGTGCATGTGGTCTGAGTCTTGAATTGGGAAGTCTGGGGCTTAGGTTTGGAAGCCTGGGTCTTAGGTGTGGAAGACTGAGGCGTCTGACGTCGCGGCTGCTGATTCTCCACTATGGTGTCAGAATATGGTTGCCTGGAGTCCTGATGAGGATGATTTGTGGATCTAGAATTCTGTTGTGTAAATCGTGGTGCAATTTCGTTCGGCAATTCAGGAAACGTTGCCAAACGTTGTCCTTCGGGTGCCTGTGCCTGGATAGGATTCTTCTGTTCTTGAGTTTTTAATATGTTGTAAGTCCTTAGCTTATATAGCCTCTTGTAGACAATGCAGCCCCGATAGATTGCAGGGTGGTTCTTACCACAAAGGACACATTTTTCTGGTTCATTTAATGGTTTCTGGCATGTGTCAGAGGCGTGAGGACCGCCACATTTGACACACCGCGCCAAGTGATGGCAGTAGGCCTTTGTATGCTCTAAGTTTTGACACTTGGTGCATTGCACGACTATTGGTTTCTATTGGCTTCGGTTCTTCAAATTTTACTGTTGAATAAAGTGGCTTTTTAACTTCGAAGATTTCAGAATTATTCCGGGCTGGTCCTAAATGGATAAAAAAATAATGGAAGTGTGTATTTGTTGATTGGATGTAAAATAGATGATATATGCCTTACATTGTGGCCGATATCTTCGAGATCTTTTTTTATAGCGGTAGTGGAAGTGGTTGATTGAAGATCTCTCAAAACGACCGTATATGTTTTTTCTTTTTTTAATTGATAGCGGTGGAAGTCATAATTGTGTGATGTAAAGTAATTTACAAGTTTTTATAGTCATCTTTGGTGTTGGTATTGATTTTTATGTCGTTGATACGATAAAAACACCGGAAATTGGTCTGTCCGATCAGATTAGCTATTTCTTGGTGATAATATATGAATTTGTAAAAATTTCATTTCCGTTTTTTTTTTTTTTATTCGAATTATATCGCTAATTTGGTGTGATAATTCATTTTTGATTTCCTTTATTTCAAGAAATTGGAGGTCATAACACCTGATTGTTCCTTTGCTGAAATTTAGAGTATTGTGAGGAGACATCTGTATGGGTTGGTTGGTGAATTGACCACAATATTAGTTACACTGCTGCAGTTTCTCTGACTGATTTGTATTTTTTGTTTCTATTAGTAACTAGCCATTTCTTAATTTTTTAAATATTTTTTAGATCTCCTACTAATCCTGTTAAGAACTTATTTATAAAAAAAAGTAAAACTTTCTGTAAATCCTGTTCATCGGATCTTGTATAATCAGAAATGTAGGGCTGATTTTTGTTTGGTTTGTATCTATTGGGTTGTATTGTATTGGGCGGGGTGACCGAACGGGTTAGCGTGTGTGCATTGCACCGTCATTGCCCGGCAACCTGATATATGGTAAAATATATAGTCACGAGTTCGCGTCCCAGTACCGGGGGAGTTTTTTAAATCCCCGTCCAAACTCCCTAGCTGTGAAACCCCGTATAGCCTTAAAGGCGAGGAAGGGAAGGACTCCAAAAACAAAAAAAAAAAAGTTTGGTTGGTACCTTCGGCTAATATTTTAATACGACCACGAGGTCGTTTTCTTTTTGCCTTGGGGCTTTTAAGATCTACGGGGTCTCCCATAGATTAAATATAGTAAAAACGAAAACAGTATCCTCAGATAAAAATAAGATAAGGGAGAAAAATATATGTATAAGTTAATTCATTTTGATATTTGCCGACGTTTCGACCTGAAATTCAGACCTTCATCAGGGCTGACTCCAAATGTGTAAACAGGAACAAATGGAGCAACATTTAATATGAATGCTAATGTTTACATTTAATGAATAAAGTAGTTAGACAAAATAAATAGGTTTTATTTATTTCATATAACGTAAATAATTCATAACATTCTTTTCTATTTTAAGTATTTAAATGGAAACAATATATCAGTGTTTTCGTCTGGTTCCCTCGGTGCTGTGGAATAGCCGATAATGAATAAACTGGCTGATCGGACAGCCTAAAAAAGCGACTACTGTCGCTGAACACGAGTTCCTACTGACGGACTCGTGACTACTGAACTCGTGACTACTGACGGAATTCTCTATCGTGTGGGAGTCCCCATCATTAAACAGAAAATAGAGTTGAAATGGAGGTAGATGTGGTCGTGTGTTACCGAAAATGAATTAAGGGAAATTAAAAGTGATATCTCCTTCGCAGAGAGGAAGTAATCCTTATGAGCCTGCTTACAGGTTATACAAGCCTAACCCGTAGATAACTGATGACCAGCGATTCTTCGCCTGGATATCAAACTTGTGGAGATCCGCTGAGTATTAGAAACATTTTAACTGTATGTCCAGCTTAAGAACCACTTAAAATATCTTGTGGGTTGCAAAATGATGTACATACCGTTTTGCAGAACAGCACAGATGCAGTTGATAAAGTCTTTGATTTTCCGGAACCTACCCAATAAAATTTAATCATTATAAAATTAAGGTGAACATGAGCCCGGTGATTGACGCCTTTAAATAATTAATAAAACACTGATATAATAAAGATTTTAATGCTTTTATCTAATTTTAATAAAAAACAACAATATTGAACATACTATAGTTGTAAGAATTTTTAAAAATGATACGAAGATGTGCGAGAATTACAAAACGAAGATTTGATATTGATAGGCAGCAACACTGCCTCTTTAGGATTCTTACCTCTTATAAAAAGGTTACAAACAAATCGATGTCCAGTTAGTGTGTTTTTCAGTCTGTGTTTAAGTTTTTTTTTTTTTGTTTTGTTTTGTTTTATTATTTTAGTATTAATGTTTAGGTTAAAAGATGTATTTAATGATATTTAAAAAACTAATTATCTTCAGTTTCTTTATTTTTGTTCATGCTAATAATGTTTCAAATTGTGCCTATCTTCAACAATATGTTACCAATGAGCAATTGCAGAACTGTTTAAAAAACATTGAAAATAGGTATCCCCTTCTTTCAAAAGTTTATTCTATAGGACGCTCTGTAAATGGGCAAGATTTGTCTGTGATAACTATCAGTGAAAATGTCCACTCTCGTGAATTAGGGAAACCTATGTTTAAATATGTTGCTAATATCCATGGAGATGAAGCACTTGGTAGACAATTACTTTTGAAGTTAGCTGAATACCTTTTAGAGCAATATCATCATAATGATAGAATACGTAACTTGTTGAAGAGGACAGAAATACATCTGCTTCCTTCTATAAATCCTGATGGATTTAATAATTCTGTGGTAAGGGGTTTGCAACTATTGAATTTGTTTACTATATATTTTTGTTCTTATACATTATTGCTTAATTTAACGAAAGTATGTTAGTAATATTGGTTTTCTGAGATTTTACCAAAATGAGTAGTTTCTTTATTACAGCTGGTACCCAATTTATTACAGTTTACAGCTGGTAACCAATTTCAGTCTTATTATTGGTTCTAGTTCTGTTTCACTATCCCAAAGGCCAGTTTCATGATCACTCAAAACTATTCCCAGATTCTTGATAAATGTCAGAAACAGCTGAGTATTGACAATTCTGTTTACATATATATAGCTGATTTGATTTATATGTGTTGTTTAGGTCACATTATGTTACATTCCCACCTTCTAATGCATAAATGTGCTAAAACAATTTTAAGGAAAATATCTTCTTTTTAAAGCGTTAGATGATATAGCTTAAAAGTCTTACCCTTGTATTGATAGATACAGAGAAAATACACAGAATAATGAATTACGTTAATAGATTAAGTCTATTAAAAACAACTTGATATCCCTTTCCTGACTGATAGATATGAAGAAATATGGAATGGAGGTAACAAGTATAATAATAATATATTTTCACAAAAAATAGATGTAATAAAATTGTAAAATATACAGAAAAGTTATTACCATACCAATGTTACTTCACTTCCGTTGGTGTCACAATTGATATTCTGAAGCTTCTGGGCATTGGCTTCCACCTCATCCGCCAATCTGCCAACCATGGGCTCTCTTTCTTCTATTTATATACCTAAGCAGGGATCTCTTTAAGTGTTATGACATGCCCAGTCAACATTTGATTTATGATTTGTCAATACTATGAAAGGAAGAATTTTTTTCAGTAAATTTGTGGAATATCATGTACCAACGAGATGATAAAAGTAACAGGAAAATTTTGTTTCTAAGTTTTAAAAATAAGTTTAGTATCCATAAGATCAACAAGAAAATAAGGAGTCTCGACCTCCTCTTATAAAAAAATCTAGGCCATGTTTGAAAATCAAGAAAACAAGAGTCCATCTATTTTTAATGCCAACTATATAAATAGTTTTTTTGTGTAAATAACATACGATTAATACCCAACAATCTTTAGCACTAATTTTACATGAACAAAGGGAGGTCACAGTGAGTGAGTCACCGATTTCAACCAAATTTTTTTTGGTGATTCTACTTCAAAAAATATTAGACACCTGATATTTCTCAAACATTTTTGTTTTATATCTTTGGTTTTAATTTGCTTACCAAAGTCAGGTTTGCACCATTTTGTGTACCATATAGAACAGTAATTTCCTGATAATTTTTGCATAGATCGTTAGAGTCATCTTGAAGTTATCAAAATTTTAGTGGTTGTTGAGAAAATTTTAAGGGTCAATATAAGAAATAATTTGTGTCTAGTCTACCCTGTAATGTTTCTGTCAAGGTAAAAAAATTATAAAATTACTAGCTTTACCCGGCCACGTGCTGCTGTGGGTCAGTCTGGCAAAATGGAAATAAAGAAAATAGAAAGCACATATGAGTGGATTAATACCAAAGGAAGTCTGTCATTTTTAAAAAGTTGAGAAAAAATTAATAACATGGCCTGTTACATGGCTTCAATTTAAACTAATTCTAATGATTTTTTTTCATGATTCAACTTAAATATTCTTAATCATCAGAGTAAATACGCCGTCATTCTTAATCATCAGAAACAGTCTAAGTTGAACTTATACAACTAAATTTGACTTAATCTCCGCTTTCTGAAAATGATAGAGATCCATCTATGATATGAAGCCTCTCATATATTTTCATGTTTAATTTTATCAACTTTTTTATATTTAATGTATTGTTTAGTGTCCAACTTTGTGTTGATTATTTTATGGCAAATAAAAATATAAATGTTCGTTGGTTCAAACTCTTAAATCTCAGAAAGTTCTTCACCCATTGCTTTGAAATTTTGGGTTAACGTTGCATTTAAATACCCTTGTGGTTTAATATATCAACTATTATAAAGTATAAGGTAAAACTATACATATTTAATAAAAACGCACCATCAGTTGGATGTAAAAGCAACACATGCGGTTCAAAATATTTTATGATACTCTTTCAATGTTAAAGATTTTCAAATATCAAATGTGGAAATGCATTGAAATTACACTATACCATTTACCATAGCGTTCATTTTGTGTGCATTAGAGCTGCCTTTCTCCTCCCTCATAATATTTCGCATACATCTCTTAAGATACACTGACAGGCAAAAAATTCCACCCACTTGATTTTTCCATGTTTTCATCTAAAAATATTTCTGTAAAGTTGTATTTGTATATAATACATGGTATTTGTAGATAATACTTAGTATGGTGGGAATATGGAATTTTATAATCTTTTTTACCTTTAATAATCAAAATGTGATTGGGTAAGAAAGATTAGGAAAAAAAAAAATATTGAAAAACAAACCATTATTATTCTAAAAGAAATTAATTACATCATCGTTTAGTAGCGCTTGTTTCCTCCTCTTGCCTTCACTACTTCTTGAAGACGCCTTGGCATACTTTCCACCAGTCGGGAAATGTCCCTTTGCTGGAGGATAGCCCATTCCTCCCGAAGAGCCCTTTCAAGGTCCTGCAGTGTATCAGGAAGTGTTGCACGCGCTCTTATTCATCTTCCGAGGTTATCTCATAAATGCTCAATGAGGTTCAAATCTGGAGAACGTGCTGGCCAGGCTAAAACCTCAATATTGTTCTGTTGTAGGAACGTCTGCACTATGTGGGCGTGCATTATCGTGCATTAGAATAGAACGATCGCCGATTTTGTTGAGGATAGGCAACAAATGAGGTTCCAAAATCTCATCTACATAGTGAATGGCCGTCAAAGACCCTCCACGAACAACAATCAATTCTGTGCGGTGCTCCATTGAAATCCCAGCCCACACCATTAAGGAACCACGTTGGAAAGGTTGGCTCTGGGAAAAATTACAGGCTGCATATCTTTCGTTTCTTCTTCTCCACACTCTTTCACACCCGTCTGGAGAACGAAGAGTGAATCTTGACTCATCTGTAAAAAGTACAGCACTCCATTCGTCCATAGCTGATGAATCGCTTGAACAACGGTAAGGTGGCGGTTTCGTAAAATTCTCAAAGTCAAAAACCGGTTATCCCGTGGTTCTGTTACCCTAGGCCGTCCAGAACCGGCCCTTCTATTGTAAGAACCAGTTTCCCGAAAACGCCTGACGGTGTCTTGTAAAGTTTCATATGGAACTCCGATGGCATTAGCTGCATATCTAATGGAACGTCCATCATCAATAAGTGCCACACTAAGCGCAACATCCTCAGCACTAAGAGGCATTTTTAAACTTAATATTGAAAAAATTAAAAGCCCGAGACTAAGAAATGTGCTGCAAGAAACGGCACTGAACTAATGATACTGAATAAACATTTTGATTCCATAGAAAGTAAACATTGAAATCTAGAATCATTTCTTTGGCTTAAGGGTTATTGTCCTCTATATTAACATTCCTAATTGAAAACAAACAAAAATATTACCTATTTATTCACTAAAAACAATAGACCAATCCTAAGCAGAAATATTTTTAGATGAAAACATGAAAAAATCAAGTGGGTGGAATTTTTCGCCTGTCAGTGTATTTGATTGATTGCTTCTTAATAACAACTTGATTAAAAATAGAGTTATAAAAATTGTAGTGGAAAAATAAACCGTACTCATGAAAGAAACCCTACGGCAACTGGCACAACTTTATTCCAACGTAATGTTAAAGAAAATAATTTATTAAAAAATAAAATAAATTGTAATCAATGAAAAACCGATTTCTAAAAGGAACAAAAACGGTGATAATTATTACTCAAGAGTTAAACATTTTTAAATAATACCTGTACCACTACAACCCATGAAGGGTCTTGGGTTCAGTGCTATTTAGGGGAAGCACTGTTTTTTAGTCTATGGTTGTGCAAGGAGGTGTTTTGACCAAGATGACGCTCAACCGTAAGGTTTTTTTAAATTAATTATTTTAATTAAGGGTACCCACTTTATTGAGGCTGGGTGTGCCCTAGGAGGGTCTACCTACCCACGGCTAGTGAAACAGAATAAACAATTTTCCTGCTATGAGCCGGGATTCGAACCTGGGACCTTTAGCCCTGGAAGCTCAGAACCTTACCAATGAACTACCCTTTTTAAACAATATCAAATCAAATATTTGAGACGTATCATACTACTTCCAGAATACATGGGGTAGAAATAAAAAATGAATATAAAGAGCGTATAATAGTATTGACCTACATTAAGGGAATCTTATCACTTCATCAAATGATAATTTAAATCACTGCAGTAATTATGAATTTTTTGTTAATCAATAACGAAAAAAAGGGGAACAGCCTTTGCTGAGAGAAAGTAGTAAATGTTTAAAACTCTATAGCTCTGCAACGAATCGTCCGATTTCGATGATATTTTATTTTGTAAGGAATTCAGGAAGATTTAAAAAAAAAAAATATGGGTATTATCCATAAAAAATTTTGTACTTTTTTAGTTATTGCCAAATAAAATTTTGAATTCATCGTAACATTTTTTCAGCTTGTTTTTGGGAAAGTATGTTAAACACATAAATTAAAAGGGTTTCAAGGGGAAGACTTTAGCCAAGTTTCGTTATAATGGTTCCATCCGTTTTGGCGTGTTAGTCTATAGCGATATTTTTTTTACACATATATAATTATTGTAGGATGGATGTACTATGCCAGAAACCTTCGCGAGTGTACTCAACAACTCCCCAAAGTTTCATAGCGATCGGATGAATGGTTTAGTAATGCATGAAAGATAAACGGACATACATTCATTTTTTATATTTACAGATAATAATTTAGGGCTTACCCAGTAGAGTAGAAGTAGAGGGACGGAGATTGAGTCCTTTTCCTTCAGCGAGTCCATCTTGAAAGCTGCTGATAAATAATTGAGACCAGATCTATCGTATAATAAATCAATTTATTTAAACAACAATTAACACAATTTTCCAAAAATCAAATGTTTTTTTTCCTAGTATCTTACAGAAATCCATGTAATCTATCTCAACTGCAACACCTTTTTAAAAATATATTATTATCTTTTCATCTGATATCATTTTATCAACTTTGACAATCTCCTATCTTCCTGTACTTGGCGAAGGACATTATTCTGCAGTGTGTACAGTATCTGATGAATCTGCATTCTATTCTTGAATGTGTCTATTTCTCAACAGTCTTCTAGCCTCATTGACCACTTCATTCACTGGATCAGACAAAACTCTTTTGACCATACCCTTTTTATACTTCTGTGCGAGTTTGACGATATAGTATTTACTTAGGTCTGAGATGGAGTGCGTTTTAATCCATACATGTTGACCTTCCACCAACTTGACTGGCTGCTGTCTAAGATTATAACGTCGAGCTTTGTTTTCTTGAGCATGCCGCAACCGCCTGTAGATATCTTCTATGATTAGCTTCTTGTCAATCTTTGTTATTTCTTTTGATCTATCGCAAACCACAAATTTGGGGGCGTGGCTGAATAACTTGTGTCCAAAGTTAAGAAAGGCTGGAGTGTATCCTGTGTTTTCATGACTGGCTGTCCTCAACGCAAAGCCGAACTCCACAATATGATTGCCCTATGATTGATGTTTATCTTTGACATAAGATGATAAAGTTTTGAGAACCCTGTTTTCTCTCTTAGGAGAGTCAGCCTGGGGATGGTATACCAAGTTATACTGGCAATAAGTACCATATTTGTCCAGCATATTCTTAAATGTTTCACCAGTATACTAATTGAGAGGAGGGGATGGCCAAGCACATTAGGGAATGGATCCTAGATTGCCCAGTTCTGAATGTTGTTGGTTAGATTTCCACCTGGGTCAGCTCATTTTCATTTCTCGGTTGCCCTGGGAAGTGAATCTTGATATTTCCACTCTGGTGAGTACGCGGCGGCAACCTCAAGGTAGCCATCAGGGGCCACTTGCCGGACTAGTTCCCCTCTCTAAGTACCAGTACCAGTATTACTGAGTACCATTATTATAATATAGTACTTCAGGCACTCCAAACATCAGAAACACGCCATTCTCTATGTGTCTTGTTATTGCCTGTGCAGTTCGCCTGTCTTAATGAGAAAAGTACTGTAAATTTGGTAAGATAATCAGTCAACACCAGTTCTGTTTTGAGGATGGTGGAAATGGTCCCATAAGATCTTTGGAAACTACTAGCCTTGGTTTCAAAGGCATGGGCATCATGCCCATCAAACCAGCAGAAGCTTTCTATTCTGGCTTTATGATTTGACAGGTAGGACTTTTTTTACGAACTAGCAATCCTGAATTATGTTTGGCCAGAAATAATATATGGCGGCAATTCTCTTCTTGGTTTAATTAATCCCCATATGGCCTGCAGTCGGATCTTCATGGTATTGTTTGAGAACTGCTTCTCTTTGGTCCCTTGATACCACCAGCTTCCATTGGTTTTCTCCAACTTTTAGCACATGTTCGATTAGGCAACTTTCGGTAATACACCTAGTCGGGAACTCTTTCGGTTTATCCATGACTGTGCTTTATGTTTTGGTTCCAGGGGGATCTCCTCTCCATTTAATACGACTGCTGTTAGGGATGAGATGGGGTCTGTAGGTGCACTATCTACAGCATGAGATAAAGCCTCAGCTGCCATATACTCCTTCCCAGGTCGATGCTGTGTATGGTAATTGTACTTCTGCAGGCGTTGTGCCCACCGAGCCAGTCAACTGGTTGGATCTTGCAGACGATGTAGCCACATAAGAGAATGATGGTCCGTAATCACCGTAAATTTAGTGCCTTCTATATAGGGTCTAAACTTTTCAATTGCCCAAATGGCTGCTGAGCATTTCAACTTAGTTGGGGAGAGTTTTGTTGGGCTTGTATCTACACTAACACACATGATAGTGTCCCACTAAATTCTCTTAATTTTAAGACATTACTGGAAAAAAAATTTCACAGCTGCTGTACCAACACATGAAATTATTAAATATGAAGTGGAGAGTGTCCTTGACCAGCGGACTGCAAGGCATTGGTTTGAAAAGTTTAGCAGTAGAGATACGATGTTGGAAACAAAGAAGGGCTCTGGGCGACCTTTAATGGATATTGATGAGGTTCTGGAGGAATCTGTTAACTGAAATCCACCCATGAGTACTCACGAACTTGCCAGAGACTGTGTTGTGTCAAAAGATTCTGTTATTTGCCATCTACTCTCTCCATGGGGAAGGTAAAAAAGAGCAGTAGACTGGTCTCTTACGAACTTACACCTTAGCAATCAGCTAAGAGATTAGAAATTTTTGAAAATTTATTGAAAAACCATTCTGATATGAGACTCTTGCCTCATCCACCATATAGTCCAGACTTAGAAACATCAGATTACTTCTTATTTAGATCTGTGGCCCATTTTATTCAAGGGAAAAAAAATTGATGATTTTGCAGAAGTTGTAATTGCAGTCCAAGAGCTCTTTGACAGCCATCCCAAATGGTTTCTGCTTGGGATCGAGCTAGCAAATGGCTAATGACGGTAGATAATAATGGACTATACTTTGAGTATTAATTATATTTTATATCAAAGAAATAATAATACAAATATTTGGTTGAAAAACGGTAATTTTTTTACCGAAAATGAATATAATATAGAAAATGGATACGATATAGAAAATTACAATCAAACCATAAAAATAATAAAATATGAAGATATAGGTTTGGAAAGTTCTGAGAAAGTAGAGTTGAAAAAATTTAAGAAATCCAATCTCATTGATTTATTTAACAAATTAAAATGTATATTAAAAACAAAATTAAAGTGGGATACAATCTCACTTAATTGAATTCATACATTGCTGAGTTAATTTAATTAGAAGAAAATTTAATAAGTGGAAACATGCATGTCAAAAAAACAGAGAAAATTGAAAATACTATTACCTTATTTTCTTTCCTTTTCAATTGCCTTCATATTATCTTTATTAAGCTGTAGTCTAGACTGACTCACTACCATATCAAGGTGCCCTCTATTGTGTTTAATTTTAATTTATTAAGTTTATAGGGTTTAAGAATTAACATTATCTATTTAACTTTTTTAAAAGCTCTGCCTAGTTTTGGCTTATGTTTTTTGAATCAGATTTAAAATTTATTGCATTGTTATTGCTTCCAGGGTTTTTCTTCTAAAAGTATTTTTATTATTTTTTTTTTGTAGATAGTTTCTACACCTTCAAAGTCAAATCTATGCCCTTTCTCTATGGTAGAGAGCCGAAACATTGAATACTAATTCTTGAATATATAAAAAAATGTTTTAATTGTGAAATAAAAGGTTGTGAGATTAAAAGGAGTTTTTGTACAGACTTAATCATGTATTGATTAAATATAATAATTATATAAAAATCTCACAAAAAAATGAATAACCTAAATAAGGTTGTTTATCATAAAAAGGCTATTTAATTTTATGTATATATATAAAAAAAAATCTTACATTGGCTGATTTTATACATTTCATGCGAGTTGTGGGATTTATTTATTGAATTTGGTTCATCTTTGTTATGTTGAAAATAAACGTATTGTATGGGTCTGATACTTTAAATTATTATATATCATTTTATTATATGTCTAGTATAATATTTTGTAATATAAGACTGGCCTCTTTGTATATTCAATGATAATATAATCGATTACCTATGTTAATCAGGTTAAGATAAGACAGTTGTTGTATTTTTAATGAATAATAAAGCATACCTAAATGATCTAAAAGTATTTTTATTTAATTAATCATACCTAGTACATGGTGTCAGGTGAAATACCTACTAATTAAAAATGAATAATTCGAATTAGCTGCGACAATCTCTTCAATTTTACAAGAACATAGCAATGAAGTGGCCAAAATGGAAACAGGCCTTCATTCTCTATTTAAAGGCTATACATAAGTATAAATCAACAGGTGAGGAATTGAAAATAGTCTTTCTATTAACACAAATGGGTGAGGAAGCCACAGATATACATTCTACATTCCAAGGTAAGAAAGATACTTTAGAAGATGTTTTAAAATCATTTGATGAGTTTTGTATTCCTAAAGTCAATTCGGCTATGGAGTCCTATAAATTCAATAAAATAAAACATTCTATAGGACAAACATTTGACAATTACTTAACTGAGCTAAAAAGTCAAGCACTTAACTGCAATTTTGTGTGCTCTAAAGCCGATTGTAAAACTTCATACGTGGATAGAATGTTAATTTACCACATAGTGTGTAATCATAATTACCCAGAAGTACAAAAAGCATTGATTAAGGAGACCAAAACACTAACAGTGCAGGATGTGACGCAAATTTGTCGAGCAGCAGAAATAAGCCAATCTTATAGCTAGGAAATGGCTGGAGAAGGCACGCTCGGTGATGTTAACTATACCAATATGGTTAATAAAAACAAATCTTTTACATCCAGACTTACTAAACTGATTACTAAGACTGATAAAGAGTCTGAATATAAATATAAAAAATGCCATACCACTCACAGACCAAGAGATTGCCCAGCATTTAAAATCAGGTGGATCTCACGAAAAAAGAGAACTGCAGTACATGAGGTTGAAGAAGGCTTATCTTCCGAGTCAGTGTTAAATTCCCTATGAAGTTAAGATTACGCTTAGCAATAACGCAGTACCTACTGTGAGACCAGTGAGGAGACTTCCTGCCTCTCAAATCTAAACTTAAAAAATAAATCAAAAGGTTAGTGGACTTAAGAGTAATAACACCAGTAGAAGAGCCTACAGATTGGGTTCATGATATAGTGGTAATTGAAAAGAAAGATGGATCTATTCGGCTCTGTTTGAATCCCATTCCATTGAATATAAATACATAAAAAAAGGAAGACTATAGCATCCCTACCCAAGAAGTACTAACTGCTAATCTTAGTGGGAAAAAATGGTTTACTGTGCTCAATATGAAGGAAGGATTCCATCAGTTTCCTCTAGATGAGAATTCGAGTCGTTTATGCACTATGAATATCCCATTTGGTCGATATCGATTTCTAAGAGTGCCCTACGATTTGTCTAGTATTCCAGAGATATTTCAAAAGGAAAATACCAAAATATTTTGAGGCATAGAGGGAGTGCAAATAATGTTCGATGACATAATAGTTTCGGGCCAAACAGAAATTGAACACGCTAAAATTTTGGAAGAGGTTATAAAAAAGGCTAGACAGTCCAACATTAAATTTAATAGCAAGAAACTCCAATTTAAATTAAATATTTGGGACTAGTATTTGGAGCAGATGGAATCAAACCGGATCCTCTCAAAGTAAGAGCCATTTCTAATATCAATGAACCTCAGTCTCCGAAGAAAATTCAAAGATTTTTAGGTGCGATAAATTTTTTGGAAAAATTTATTGCGGCCTATTAACAAGTCATTACCCCACTTAGGGAATTATTGAAAAAGAGTGCTCAGTGACAATGGTCTGATTCACAGAAGCAAGCTTTCTCCAATATAAAATCTTTAGTTTGTAATGCGCCCGTTAACGTAGGGATCGTTAACTAAGGGAGGAAGACGTTAACTTTTCTCAGGTGGTTCATGCCATTACGCTAGAAGAATTATTGCCGGTGCTATCAGAGGATATAAAAATCTTGCAAGAAGCCACCAGGGAGGATTTCAGTGGACTTCGAAATTATATCAGGAATGCTTAGAAGGAGTTCATAAAAGGTGTTTTGAATGAGAAATAAATGTTTTTTTTATGGGCTCCAGGACAATCTTTCAGAAAATAAAGGAATTTTATTTTATAATGAGAGAATTATTATGATCATTGTCCACATTGTGTCAGAATGTTATATTAAATAAAAAATACATACATATATATAAATATATATATTCATAAATAACATAGGGCCTAAGTTGTAATTAGTATAGCACAAAGACAAACAAACATTAGGTGATAATTATTTTACTTCTGAATTTATGATCAATAAATTAATTAATATTTTATATTATTGGTGATATACAAATATCACTTATCGCTACTATTAGTGCAAAAAATCATATGTAAAAATTGATTTATTTTACAGAAGAGCATAAAACCTGATTATTTCATTATGATTTATTAATACAGTTTCATAATTTATTCCCCCCTACTATTTTCCAAAGTAGCAGACTACTTATTGCAGTTTCAGACTACAATATGTCACTTTTAGCACAAATATAATAAACATGAAAAATTGTTACAAATGACCTTTAGCACTAACAATACGACTATAATATATAAAATTGTTATACTTACTAGCATATAACAAGCTCAAGCAGAGCTTTCTTTTCTTTTTCAAAAGTATTGAAATCCTGAAACAACAAATCTAAAATTAAGGGTGAACAATGCTATGATTAAGCTGGTTCTTACATTTGGCTGTGGTACCTGGATACTAATCAGCACTCTAGGAAGAACAATTAAAAGATTTGAGAAGAAAATCCTTGACGCAAAAACTGGAGTGATCTGGGATCAATGCATGGTCGAGAAAGATCAATAAAGAGCTGTCTACAGAAACTGATCAATCAATATCTCATGATATGAAGGCAAGGAGGTTAAGATGACCAGGGTATGTAGCTTGAAGCAATCCATCTGAATGCCTCAATAGTAGGTAAGAAACTATGTGTAAGGTCAAAAACCGGATGAATAGATCGTATCAACAAACATGGTGTAGAGCTGTGTGAAAATAATCGGAAAGCAATTGCCTAACATAGGCAAAGATAGAAAAGGCTGGTTGATCCAGCAAAAGATCTATAAGCTCTGAAAAGCCAAAAGATATAAAAGAGGTGCTTTACGAAAAGAATTAAATTTAAATTAATGTTTTTCCTGTTCAGAGATGTACCATAGCCCAAGTAACTTCCCTGTTGCATTTGAGGTTTACTATCGCTACTTCAAGTTTCAGATATAATTAAAGTTACACCTAGTTTACTCTGCTTTTCTTGGTAGTTTTTGTATCTGGTTCATTTTCTACAGAAATTTGCTGGCTTTTTCATTTTAGATATATACATATGTATGTTCATTTAATTGTGAGTCAATCAGATCTTACATAAGTTTTTGTTTATGAAGTATATTTTGTTAAAATTAATTACCTTGCAAAATTATTTATTAAAGTTTGTTGGTAGCCTTTTAAATTTCTGGTTTATAACTTTTACATTATATCTGATTTTTTTTTCTTTAAATACAGTCTTAAGTTGCTTGTTTGCTAAATTTTTTAACACAATAAGAACAATTTCCTATTACTGTGTATTTTAGGAAGGAGTTTGTGATCCTAACAATGATAAGGTTGGTCGCAACAATTATAACAATAAGGATCTAAACAGAGATTTTCCTGATCAATTCCAAGATAAGTTTTCTTATAACCGTAATATTTTCTTTGGAAGACAACCTGAAACTGTTGCAGTCATGAATTGGATCTATCATAATCCATTTGTGTTATCAGGAAGTTTACATGGAGGATCACTTGTCGCTAGCTATCCTTTTGATTCAGGGTAATTATTTTTAACCCAATTATTTTTTTTGCATTTTAAAATGTGTAATATTTACTTTTGTGGCTTGGATTAACTTACTGAACATTTAAGTTTATTGATTAAGACTAATTAATTTATTATTTTTTTATATCATCTTGTCTATTCATTTTATGTTTTTTTAAAGAGTAATATATATTTTTTAAATATTAAAATAATCTATTAACAGTAAAGGCATAGCGAACAGGAAAGTTCTATGCTGATATTACCTATCACTATCTATGTACTTCCATCAACCAACCACCATCCAAACCATATCCTGCCATATCAGCCTTAACGCAATCCTTGCACCATCACTTTGTGCTACTCCTCGGGTGCTTACCAGTCGGCACAGCGCATATTGATGTTTTATGGAATTTTTGGTTACTAAGGTCAACAATTTTACATGCTCATTTTATTTGCTGCTATGTAATCACTTCAATTATATTTACTGGGTATAGTTCATGCAATTCATAGGCCATGGTGGCCAAGGGTGTTATAGTGTTGCCCACTTGGTCATTTTCAGGTATTGCAGCCTGGGTGGGTTGAAATTTAGGTACTTCTCTCTTAGCGGGTAGAGTCCGACTGCTATCCGCCAATGTTTATAACCTTAACACTGATAAGCTCTTCGTATTCGTATATATTGTATTATATTCATTTTATTATGTGTTCGTATTCATATTGATTGTATTGTATTGATATTATTGAAATTGTGAACAAAAACAGAAAGAAATGTAATAATAAATGCTTTTATTTCACAACGTATATTTAAAAATACTTTTATTTCACAAGGTATATATTAAAATATACCAAAACATAAATATATTGAAAAACATAAATATATACCAAAACATATATATCGTAAAAACATAAATATATACCAAAACATAAATATATAATTAAAAAACATTACGAAAACATTGCAACATATATACAAAAATAAATGAAATAATAAAAATAGGCCAAAAATAGACAAAAAAGGATTAAATAATAAAAAACTACTTTAACAGGATATGTACATATAAAACAAAGATTATGAATAAACGATGGAAACAAAATATGAAAAATTTTATTTTGGTGGGGGAAATAATTTTATCGTATTTAAAATAGCGAGGAAGAGATCCTGATGTTTATGCGCCCGCCGCCGCAAAAACTCACATAAATATGAATCCAGGTGTTGTCTGGCAGTTCCTCTGTGTTTTTTATTTCTCCACTTGGCTGAGCCCCATAATCTTTCGATGTGTTGAGTATGGACTCCACTTGATGGATCAACAAAATTATATGTGTGATTGACCTGAAAATGGTCGTAATTTGCTTCATTCAGTTGTTTTGTGTTGTATCCCCACTGAATTGTAGTTAAATTATGGGACCACCCATAAATGAATTTTAAAGCCGTCAAAAAAGAAATCCTGGACCCCTCTAACCACGTTCCTTTCCTTATAGAAACGGTTTTGTTACACCTACGAGAGCATCTCCATTTAATCTTCCCGTCGAACTTCATTTTACGACCATCAAAATAATCACAATATTTCACCTTATCAAATATACCGGCATCTTGAAAATATTTGATAGCCTCTTCTTCCGAAGACGGCAATTCCCACAATGTGACAACATCCATAATTCCAGTTGAAACAAAACAACACAATATTAACAAAAGAACACAATATAATACTAAACAACACAATAACTTAAAGAATACTAAAGAACAACTAAACTAAAGAACAAGAAAAACTAAAGAACACAATAACTTGAGAAACGAGATTGGGTCGATAAGGGAGGTTATCTGAAACAAGATGGTTATCTGAAACGAGATTAGATAAGAAGGAAGGTTTCGACTCTACCCGCTAAGAGAGAAGTCCCGAAATTTATTTGCGACAGACCCATGGAATGAATATCTTCCCACTCAAAATAATAAACAGATTATATCCATTCATAGGGAGCGGGGTAGCTCAGTGGTAGGGCACTAAGCTTCCAATGCTCAAGGTCTCAGGCTCAAACCCAGCTCATGGCAGAAAAATTATTTATTCTGTTTCATTGGCCATGGGGCGACCCTGGGGTAGAAAGACCCTCCTGGGGCACACTCAGCCTCTACAAAGTGGGGACCCTTATTAAATAATTAATTGAGGGGGAAAACCTGATGGTGAGTGTGATCCTGGCCCGATCCCTTCCCTGCACAACCATTGGCCTTGAAACAGTACTTTCCCTGAATAGTACTGAACCCGAGACCCTTCATGGTTTGTAGTGGTACAGGTGTTTTTTTTTAACCATTCATAGAACACATCAGTGAACTACTTATCACTTTCCTAAACTCCTCACCAATTATGGTTTTGACAATATTCCAATAAACCATTAAAATTCTGTCTTCCTGTCCTTATTCCTTTACTTTACTATATCTACAACTTTTCTTTGCAAAACTCCATGTTCCCATCTTCTTGGAAAACTGCCCTAGTCTGATCTTAAAATAAAACTTCAAACCCTTCCTAACTGCATGACTTCCATCCTATTTATTTAATGTCTCAGAATAAACTTTATTTTTGTATGAAATCCCTTGAGAATAACAAAAGAAAACATTTGTTTTGGCCAAAAGGCTTGATACATCAAATTAAATAAAAAAAAAGGAAACATTGTTTAAATAGCTGTATACAAAACAAATAAAACTATGTTCAAAATGCGTAAAACTATATTTTAAACCTTTATACCATGTATAAAATGGTAAAATTGTATGCCTATTCACTTCTAGGAAGAAGGAAATAACTACAACTATAACTTATCCTTTTAAACTCTTTTTTGAGCTAATAGAAATGAGTTTCTATTATAAGATTTTTACAGTTGCAGTTAATTGATGTCATAGGGATTATTTTGACTAAGGGATTAGGAAATTACTAAGTTTGGAGTCGGGAGAGTTGATATTTGAAATGATAGGACAGAGAGAATTGCCAGATTTGTGAATTTTTTGTAAGCCATAACATCAGGGTGTAGTATTATAAGTGATGAGATTTCTGTAGGTAGGGGTTTGGTATCAAGAAGGTCTTTGAGATGTTGATTGAATTCAGCTGTGGGAGGGTGTAGGGTCATACATAGGTGATTTAGTCTAAAAGGAGTTTAGTTTAATAGGTTAGTGTTAGTTTGTGTCTGAAATAGTTTATTTCTATTGTACTCTTATGCTTTTTTCTTATCTTATTTACCTAGTTTTATCTATATAATTTTAATAAATTTCTATATCTACATAACAAACTTGCCGGGCACTCAGTTGAGATGATAGGGTTCGCAAAAAAAAAAGAAGAAAAATGAGGAAGTCAATTAAATATTACTATTTATCTAACAGGTGCCACACTATTTAATTTGTTGAATTTGAAAAATAGCGAAAACCATAAGAAAAAATAAAATAAATATATTTAATTTAAAAAAAAAAAAATTTGGACTCGGAGCGAGCTACATACTCGGAATCTATGAGTTTAAAAATATATGTTAATTAACCTTATAACCTATCGAACCTTCTTACTTGGTTAATATCAATTTTCCCTAATCCCTCGAATAGGGTTTTACAATTCCTTATTAAACCTTAAAAAAACAAAACAATATTATATATATAAAACCTGAAAAAAAAACATAGAAGAAAATAAAACTGTCTATCATTTATACTGATGATGAATTTACTTATTTCTATTGACTTAAATAACAGTTAAAGGAAATGAAAATTATTAACAAGATATTAGCTTTATAAGAAAACAAAAAAAACACAATAAACTTTAATTATGAAAGAAAAGAATATGAAAAAATTATAGAACTAAACATTAACCTACAATTATACAATACACCAATTACAAAAAAAAAAAAAAAAAAAAAAAAAAAAAAGAAAATAGATAGGAAAAAAAATGTGTATCTACATATTTATAAAATCTCAATGGTGAACTTTGTCCAATAGGAACATTGAATTATCTGAGGAAGCGGGAACTTATTCGAGTTAGCGTCATCAGGGTCTTCCCAGTCCACCTCCTCAAGCTGTGAAAATGTTTATTCCCCAACTTGTAAAATCAAGCGGCACACGTCGCTTACAATCACAGGTTCCAGGTGGGGAAAAAGGAAAATCTGGCGTACACTATAAAACCAAAGTATTTTACACACAATTCCTTAGCGTGCCTCTACACTCACAAGATTCCTCCATATCTCTCAAAATTGTCTTTTGTTTTTCTCCATCATATGTTCGCTGTTACAATAACTTAAAATTAATATTTCAAACTAATACTTAAAACTAATTTATGTTTAGCTAACCCTCTTCAAGGTAAAACTAAAAATTATTGTATGAACTAATTATTTATTTTATTCTTCATCACATTATAACAAGTTAACATTAGCATAATTATTTATGCTAATGAAGGTTTTATAATTGAAAAAATATGCAGAAGTGATTTCAAAAAATATTATTGAAATTTAAATTATTAGTGAAGAAAAGTTAAAATGCAATGTTTCTATTTGTGTAACTTAGACTGGATTACATTAGAATTGGAAAAGGTTTCATTTAAAATCAAACTGATAATATTTGTATGACTTAAAAAGGATTAATTTAAATTTTAATAGGTTTATTTTAAACTTGGAAATGCTGTATAATTATGTTCTCTTATTTTGATAATTCAAATTTCAGAACTGGCAAGGGGTATAGTGCATCCCCAGATGATCAGTTATTTTATCAACTTTCTAAGTTGTATGCTGGGAAACATCCTTTAATGAATAGCAAGCATAACTGTGAAGGTGATAAGTTTATAGATGGAGTGACTAATGGTAACAATTGGTACACAGTTACAGGTAACTATGGCCTCTGGTATTAAAATTAAATATGTTAAGGGTTTAATTTTTTTAGGATTTTATTAAATGTATGTATAAATTTAGAAAAATATGAGAGAGAAATACTTTATTCAAAATAGTGCTGTCCTACTATATATGATTTGCTTTATACACATCATACTGATTAATCCCATTTGGATATAGCACTTACATTACATTATTTTATTATATATATATATTCCTATATTTTCGTAACATATCATATAAAATATCATTAATATACTATATTAAACTATCATTGTTACATTATATATATATATATATATATATATATATATATATATATATATATATATATATATATTTCAATAAAAATCTAAAAATGCAAGATTAAAATGCACACATATCAACCAACATAATTTTATGAATATAAAAAAAAGGTATGACTAGACTTAATATTAAAACTGAATAAATAAATATCCTCAAATAATGGTCAATTACTATATAAGTGATAATGGATGATCCTTTAGGGAGTTCAGAATAATTCTTCTTAGCCAATACCGCAAGCGTTCACTAGCATCAAAACCTAGTTCCTCGTTCTGTGAGACCCAAACCAGAGGTCTCTAATGGTGAATTCTTTCTCTCGGAAGGTTACGCGGAATTCCTCTTTTAGGAAAGGGATATATATATGTATATATATATATATATATATATATATATACATATATATATATATATCCCTTTCCTAAAAGAGGAATTCTGCGTGACCTTCCGAGAGAAAGAATTCACCATATATGTATATATATGTATATATATATATATATATATATATATATATATATAATATATATATATATATATATATATATATATATATATATATATATACATATATATTATATATTATATCTTCTTTTCCCTTTCCACTTCACCTATCTGATCGAGGTCATTGCTCTCAAAGCAAACAGTTTGATGGAAACAGATTTGTAATAGATGTTTTGAGTTATAAGGTGTTGGACCATTCTGATCCCGAAAGTACTTGTTTCTGCCATATTTATTTATTGGCTTTCGGGGTCTCTTTAAAATGCCAAACTCCATGGCCTAGCCAGCTATAACTGGCCCATTCTTTGAAAAAATTTTCTCTAGCTGCTGTCTTAGAGCTCTCATGCATTGAGACTACCACCCCGCCTACCATCGATTCCTGGAGCTTTATTATTTTTTAAGTTTAAGATAACTTCTCTATATCTTCTGGATCTGGGAGTTCTAGATCTGTATGAGCTTCCACTCTACCCTCTTCATTAACTATTTATATTTCTTCAGTGTCAAGGTTAAATAATTAAATGAAATAGCTTCCCCATCTTTCAATTATTTCCTTTTGTCCTTTCAGTATTGAGCCATTCTTGTCTTTTATAGATTATCTTGTTTATAGTGTCTAGCTTAAAAAAATTAAAACGCATATAACAAAAAAAATTATGTGATGAACTGTCATAGCATGAAAAGTGAATGAAATATAAACACAGAGTCAAAGTAATACTAAGATAAAGCACTGTTACCTAGTCCAGGGTTAGTCGGTATCGGATGGTTTTGTGAATAGAAATGGGAATTGGAGAGCTTTAAATATTGGAGCATGCCAGATTTTTAAAGGAATACAATTCCGGAAAGTATCAGAGCGGGCAGCAAAGAAGTTTTGGAAAGAGGCAGATTTTCACAGATCTGTGAAAAGGGGTGCAAGGTCAGGAGGTCCAGATCTTGTGGTAAGGGAGTGCATAGGGGACATAAATTGGATAAGATCGTTAGCATAGAAAGGGCGATGGCTCTTGATAATCTGATAAAGAAATATGCCTAAGAAATATTGTCGTTAGGAGGAGAAGAGCCTCCCCAACTCAGCATAGTAGTGGGAAATATGGGAACGTCTTGTTATGTTATTTGTGCATGGCATGCAAGGGGAATATAAGGGAAGAAACTAAGAGTATGTGTGAGTTCTTATAAGAGATAGTGGAAGTGATGGAATAATTTGAGAGTGGAAATTGATTGTTGGGAGATGTAGGAGACATGGTAATTCCAGGAAAGTATTTGATCTGTGAAAAAGCCTAAATTTTTAACAGATGTGTAGAAAGTGATGGGATGATCATTAAGGTATAGTTTGGGAAAGTTGTTGGAAACTTTAAACAAAACTTCCCAAGGTGAAATATTAGGACCCATACTCATCCCTTGATGAGTGGGAAGATGATAAAATGCACCATTGTGAGACAAAGATAAAGAATAAAAGAAGGAAAAAGAAGAAGTTAAGTGCCACCTCAGAACTACAGGAGGAGAGGAAGAGGATTGAGAGAGTAGAGCATCAGAAGCTTACATACTCAGACATAATATGGAGAATGGCAAATCCTCCCTCTCCAACAGCACTAGAGGAAGCTCCCACGTATTTCACAATCAGGGGGAAGGAGAAAACTGGTACCCGAGGGACATATGAGAGGTTCTTCCAAGCGAAGAGGAACTTCTGAGTACACAGATTACCACTCAAGTGATTGGGCTCACCAACAGGAACAACGCTGTTCTGGTGAAGACCAAGGGAGCGGATCAAGCTAAGATGCTGACGGAGATGCAAGCCTTGAAGAACAAGCGACTAAAAGTTAACCTGGCAAGAATACAGATACCGAAGTTAAAAATCAATGGAGTACCTGAGCACTGGAAATCCTCTGACTTGCAGGACTTTTTGTGGGTAAAACTTGAGAGCAGTGGAATAAGTAGACCTCGACAAGAATGTAATAGGAAGGAATGGATCAGGCCGTGTTTTTCTGATATTGAGAGAGGGAACCTAAAGAAAACCTGGGTAGTGGAGGTTCATCTGTCCGTGAGAACAGCAGTCTTGCAGATCGAAAAGTTCTCCTGCATCTTCTGGACATTGGGCATTGGGTGACTGAAATGTCAGGAATATGGTCATACCAAACCTAAATGTAAGAAAGACCTTACATGCAGATGGTGTGATAAGTGCGGGCATAAGTCAAATCAGTGCCAGGCTAAGAAAAGCGGCTCCTCACCAAAGTGCAAGAATTTTATGATGCCTGGGAAGGGACTAGATGAAATAAGGCATTGTGCTAGGAGCAGAGAGTGCCCCGTGCACTTGTCAAAGTTAATAGACATAGTTGAAAAGACCCGCTACACTTAGTGGCAGGCTCTGGCTCTACCCATACAGAGAGAAGGCGTTGGTGGTTTCTCAGAGCCGCTGAACTTAAAGAGAATATTAAGACACAGTCCCACAATGAAAGGTGCACTGGACTGTGCTACAGGAAAACCCTATTGTTATTGTTCCTAGAAATAAAAAACATACCCTAAAGCATATATAAAATAAAGAATAATTACAAATAAAAAGAGTGTAATCGGTAGCAGTGGCATGCGCAAAACCCATGCGCACTACCCCACTGCTGCTGAGAACCCCATATGCCAGAAATGACCTAGAGGGAATAAAAAAAATAGGAAAAAGTTGGAAAGTTATTGAATCGGAGAAGGGTCTTGGAACTACTGACAATAGCTTGAGTTTTATCACTATTTAACTTAATCCACTTAAGTTTGCTCAGGCACTGATTCGATCCAGGTCTTCTTGAATCTTGGCAAATAACTCAAAAGAAGATAATGATAAATATATAAAAGCATAAAGGTGATAGGAACAATTAAGGATTGATTTATGAAAATCGTTTATATAGGCAAAAGAAGAGGAGATATGATAATATAATGATGATAACCCTTATCAAATCCTGAGGACATAGAAAGATAGGAAGAAAGCGGTTGATTAGGAATGGAAACTGTTTGGTATTCACTCCAGTCAACCATAAACCCACAATCATTTTACTTTAAGTTTTTTCTACCTACATTTTTTAGTCCATACCTTTCACCTTTTTAATTTTAATTCTTTATTATTCATTGTTTATAGTTTCTCATACCTATTATTATCTGGTTCTTTTCTTAGCCCTGATGAAGGTCTGAACTTCAGACCAAAACGTCGGAAAATATAAAAATAAATATAATTATCTATTTTTAATATTTTTTATTTTGACTGAGATCATCCCAACCATCCTTCTCTTCAATATTATATTTGTTCTTTCCACAATAATTATGTTGAATTACTATACATAATATGAACTACCGCCTTTTTTTTTGGATCCATGGCCCTTTCTTCCCCAATCAAAATGGAAAGTCTATACCTGTAGTCACTGTCACATTATGTTAAATGTAGTTTTTGTATGAAACTAATTGCTTATTAAGTCTTACAGATGGCTTGAAAATGGTGATAAAGCCGAAATATTGCTAGTGAAAAAAATAAAATAAAAATGGTGAAATAAATACAGCCAGAAGTTTTTACCATGAATCATTTCAGCTTAAAAAAAAAAAATATATGAAAATAAATAAAAAGTTCATCTGACTAAGCGTGCGAGTTAATGTAAATAACGATGACAAGAAATAGCTGATTGCTTCAACTGACCTTGTGACAAGGCGGTAAGATAGGACAGCGAATTTATTGTGTTACCATAAAGTCAGAGATACCGGCTGTGCAAATTTTCAGAGAAATATAATTTATCCTTTCACAGTTGTTCCTACACTTGTCAGAACACATCCAAAACTTGTAGAAACACTCTTCGATACGAATTTCCGAAGTATATAAAAAATCATGTTTGTAGAGTAAGTTTTACTTAATCAGCTCGACAATGAATACAGACCCGAACTAACACCGTACACGGTCAGAGCCAGACTCCACATAAAACAAGAAAACCTATTAGATGAAAAAGAAGATGCATGGGCTAAAAAAAAATTATATTAGCAAGTATTAACAAAAATATTAATTTTGGCAAAATGTACTGTGGCTATGAAGGCCTATTGTGCTCCCTAATATATATTAAAAAAAAAAAACATTTCATTTAATTTTGTACCCTATTATAGCATTATGATTGTAATACTGATGCTTCAGGTCTGCCTCTACATTATCTCTGCATTGTGGTCTTGGCCTGCCTCGTTCTGTTCCTTCATCTGGACTTCCTTCCATTATCTGCTTTGTGATCCATCCGATATACATGGCCCAGCCTTCTTCTTCTTCCCTTTTTAATGCTTGAAACTATAAGTTCTGAATTGGTTTTTATGCAGTAATGACTTCTTTCTTTGGTAGGATCATGTATTCTTCTCTGAATCTTTCTCTTCCATGTACTCAGCAATCTCTCTTGCATCTTGGTTTGCGTCCATACCTCATTACTATACAGGACAACTGGACAAAGTAGTGCCGTCTTAGAAATTAATGATAAACAAAAAATAGGTTTCGTACAAACATAAAAATAAAATAAAAGAGATTTAAAAAAAACATAAATTTTTATCAGTTGATTCTTTGAAAGAGAATAAAGAAATTATATTGTAAAGAAGATATGATGACAATATTTGCATTAAAATATTATAAATGAAATTATTAATAATTAAAATATAAATAATTTGTTATTAACATTTTAAACCCTCACTTTTTATTTTTTTATTTATAGGTGGAATGCAGGACTTCAATTATTTACATTCAAACTGTTTTGAAATCACATTAGAACTAAGTTGTTGCAAATACCCAGAAGGATCACAATTAACAACTGAATGGGACAATAATAAAGAAAGTTTAATTTCTTTTATTGAAGCTGCGCATTGGGGTGTTAAAGGTATTTTTTTAAATATTCCTGTTTAGAAGGCATTATCCTATATTAGCATTTTTATGTGAATACATCTTTAAATTTGCTGTAGTAAACAGCGATCCAGAAAACCTGATTATTACAGTTTGACTTCACAGTTCAGAATCCATCATCTACATCCAGAATTCAATCACATTGCTCATTAAAGCGTGAAGCATTTAGCACAACATAAGGGAGTGTGCTGCCATTTTAGTTTAATTGTTTACAAATTTTATAACTTTTACTTAAATAATTAAGCAAGTAAACTATTAAGCCTAATACACACTTGTAGACATTTTTGCATGATTTGTCTATGGACTGTCTAGAGACACCACTCATTGTCTCGTCTAGCATCCACATCACGATGTGGATTTATCAGTCTCATCTTTGCAGCCCACCATGGAGGGTATAGTTTTATGTGCAATGAGTTCCTGCTTAGTGCTAATTACAAGTCGCTAAAACGTAAACGGTGGTGGACGTGCAAAGTGCTCTTAGACGAAGAACCTAGGTTTGATAATGCATTATTAAATAAATTAAGACCATGTGACATCACAGTAATCTTCAATTAGTATTAAAACTTTCTCGTTAGACTAAAAGTCTAAGAAAAAGGGTTTTCAAAAGAACTTTAAAACTATGGAAAACAACTGTAAACAGCCAAACCAACCATTTGTTAGCTGGAGGTAGACTGAGACATGTCTCGCCTCTTGACACCGAGTGATGTCTACACAGTCAAAATCTTGCACAACATGTATAACGTTGAATCATGTCTCCCATTCTGATCGGGAGACTATAGGCCTGTGATTTTAGTTCTCGCAACAGGACTGTAGATGGGGATCGGTCTATAGACATGTTTTCGTAAACAAACTGTGACATTTCTCAGGGACAAAAATCGTGCAACATGTCTACTAGTGTGGACTAGGCATTAGATTATCTATCGGTCAGCTATTAGGGAATATGTCAGAGATTTTTCATAGTCGTGGAAAATGTAGGGAATTTACCATACATTTTGCAAAGGTTGAAAAATAAAATTTGTCATGAGTTCTCAGTTTTAGTATCTGGGCTTGGAAGTTTTGTTTTATTAGATTTAGCACTAAGGCACAAATCTCGCCTGAATGATCCTTGGAATTTTACATTACCATTGAAACAAAATGACAGCCAATTAGAAGTTTCATACACTCATATCTTGGCCTTTTGTGAAGATAGAGAAACAATATCAAAAGTTTTTTTAGTTTAACAGATTTTGTTTTAGTTTATGGGTTTGTTTTTATTAGAGTTTATGTTTATGAAAATGTTGTCAATTTCAATTTTCTGAATTGAATTTTTTGTTGAAGTTTCGCAATTATTAATTCATGATCCGACCCACATTCTGCTCCATGATAAGACTGTACATTAATTATACTGCTTTGCCAGCTATATTCAATCAAGACATGATCGATTTGATTTGGTGTTCGTGAATCCGGTGATGTCCAGGCATATTTATGAATATCCTTATGTTTAAAAATAGTACTTTTGATTATCAGATTTTTCGAGATGGCAAAGTTTATCAGACAGATCCCATTATGATTAATTATCATTAATATACATGTGCAAACTGTCTTTACCAATCATCGTAAAATAAACTTCTTCCCTCCCAACCTTTTTGTTTGCGTCACCTACAATTATTTTATTAGAGTTTCGCAGTAATTTATCATAAACCCATTCAAGTTTATCATAAAATTCGCAGTTGACTTCTTCGTCACTGTCCTCGGTCGGACAATGTATGTTTATTAATGCGATTTTAAACCAACGTCTCTGAAATATAACTATGGTTCCCGCTTCCTCTCTACCAAATACTTTCCTTCTCTTATCGAGCCCTCTCCTGGCCAGCCTACTATACCTCTTGCAGAGCCATGATATTTAAATTGTACTCATTAACCTTATTCGAAACCGATTTTAACCCATCTGCTAAATTCAAACTCCTTACATTCCAGGTACCAATACTTAAATCCCTATTTTTCAACTTGCGCCATGAATCCTCTAAAGCAGCAGTCCCCACCCGGAGACCCGAATGGGGGACTAGTTTACCTCAGGATAATGAGCGTTTTATCTTAAGAAGATCAATGACTATTGGTGGTGTATGGTATACTAAAGATATGTGAGAAGGGCATTCAATTCTACGTCACACCCTCCAACAAGTCTGTAGAGCCCCTCTCATTGTTGGTCAGCGAGGTACCAACCTCAAGGTTCTGACCTTAAGGTATTAATAATTTTTTTTTTCAGGTTCCACTTAAACTTTTCCCATATATTTTCCACTTCATTCGCTTTTTTTTCTTACATTTTTCTTTTGATTACTTAAATATTATATATTTTTATTAATATTAATAAGTTGTTAGTTAATAAGTAAATTGGTAGTAATACATTTTTTTATTTTTAGGAGTAGTTATGGGAGAAAACAATAAACCAGTTGAAGGAGCAAAGATAATTATTAATAACATTAAACATGATGTTTTAACTACAGCAAGAGGTGAATATTGGAGGCTTTTACTTCCTGGATCATATGTAATGAAAGTATCAGCTCCCAGGTATTTCTCATTTCCATAAATGAATTTACAAAATGGGAAAAATTTCCTTGCCTTTGATTGTTTTTTTATTTTTTAACAAAGCAGAAATGAACTATTGGGAAATAAAAATAATTTAATTTAAATTGTATATATTTTTAATATGATAAATGCATGGAATTAAATTTATTTTTTAATAGAAATCTACTGATGGTAGTATAGCGGTTTTACATTTTATACTCAAATCGATCTCTGATCAAATTTCCTTGCTTATTGATTAAACATTAAGATAGATAGTAGAGATAGAGAAAATAGAGTGACTTAAATTGGTGCAGTGATTTTTATCACCTAGTCGTTTTATTCTAAACATTTAATTGTGAAGGCTTTGCCCGCCATTTTGACTGCATCCTGTGAATCACGCAAAATGCGTATATGAGGCCAAAGTTATTTTTTACTGTTTCTATAAATATCCTACTTGGCCTTGTCTTTGCCCAATGAGGCTGGACACAAGAATATCAGCCAACGAGGTATTACCATAAAAGTTAAACTTATGTAAATATTATTTATTTTTATTAATCAAGCAGACAGAATTTTATTTGGTTTTGTTTATTTTTATTTGTGAAGAAGAAACATTTATTTTGCTTTTTCAAACAGTGAAATAATGATTTGTGTTTTTTTAGTTTGGGAACTTATAACTTTTAATTATCAACCAGTATCCCGATATTAGCTTGTTCATCTCTGGAACCTTTCTTGTTTTAAGCGTTTCTATATCCAGTTTATCTGGTTTTTCAACCTATTCTGGATCAAGGTCCTCAATGTGGTCCATGCCTTCTTCATTTGTGGGATGTTCTTGATTTTTTGCTTCCTTTTTGATTTGAGATCTTTTGCTCCTACCAGGCTGATACATCTCAGTCTATTGTTATTTCTATTTTCATTAAAAATATATCGACTCGACTAAACAAATTTATTTATTTTAAATTATTTTTAAAAAAGGATAGATTAATATTATTGAAATATGTTACATGAAAAAATAATGTAAAAGCTTACTGTAGTTACATGTTAAACTATAAATATAAATATATAAAACTATGTAGATTTTTTATAAATAGATGATCATCATAAGGTTATAAATAGTTACATAGAATAAAAATATAAACTCATCAATAGATTACAAACAATATATAGATATATAAAAGTTAAGGAAGAAATATTACATGTTTAAAACGAAGATTTATGTTTTGATAACATTTTTTGTTTATATTTCTGAATATCCACTAAGTCAAGATTGAAAAGCTCAAAATCGCATTTTCTAATAAAATTGTTCCTAGTCTTTTGAAGTTTGACTGTTGATATATCAACTACTGTTTATACCTCAAATTTTGAAGAGAAAAAATAGATAAACTTTAAAAATGAAGCCTCAGGCAGCTGTCTAATATTTTACAACCTAGCATTACCACCAAAGAAGGTTTCATTGAAAATAGTGATGTGTGGAATCAACCTATATTCATAGCCTACCTTTGTTAGTTAAAGACGTATATAGAGTTACCTAATAACACCTAAAAATGTATAAACAACAAATAGAACTATATAATTAAAGCAATAAATAACGTAATTTCACCATAACAAAAATGTGGAACTGTGAAATGTGTAACACTATTACTACTGTTTAATCATAATGATATAATTATATTATGGTATGTGTTTAGGCAACTTTCCAAATTTAATTAAAGTAAAGGCAAATAATTCTAATGAGTCCAAAATAGGCAACATTCGACTTTTGGCAGTGGACTGTATTTTGATAAGTGGTAGGTTATATGAATTGTGTAAAATAAACTCACCCTTTTATGCTGGTATAGACATCTTACTTAACTGAGAGGGTTCTCCAGTCTGCTCCTGATGATGCCTCTGGCAGTCTCTTTGTTGGAATGGGGTGAGTGCATCTGGTAGCTGGCGCGGATTAAATTTTATCTTTTAGATCTTATCTGATCTGTTTTCACTATTCACTGCAGCAACAATCTGTTATAATAGCTTTCACATAAAATAGCATGTGTAATTTAATTTTTGAGTATTTTCACTTTTTTAGTTTATATCATTTCAAGAATATTTTTTTATTGTAATTTTATTATTATACTAATTGTTATTTTAATATGTAATGACAAATGTATTGTTTTGTTATTTTTTTTAGTTATGCCACAGAAAGCCGTGAAATTACTGTTCTAAAAGGCGTTACTTTAGAAGAAAACTTTTCGTTGAAAAGGATTACATATAAGGAGGGTAATTAATCTTTGTTTTTAGATTCAATTATGTAACTGTTAAGTATTATGAAGTACAATCAATGGAAACTTTTTATGACAGTAATACTTTAGTTGTAGAGTGCCTATTTCTTCTTTGTTGAATATTTTATATTTGACTAGAACAAGCAGTCTTATAAATGAGTTATGAACAGGGCCCGGATTTGAAGGATTTATCCTTTTTTTCTGTTTAAGGGAAAATATATCCGGTACTTGTCAAATTGCCAGTCGGGTCGAAACCTCCCTTGTTATCTAATCTTATATCACATAACTTCCCTTCTTATCTCGTCTAACCTAAGTTATTCAATTGTTTATTTTTTGTTCTTCGTGTAAGCTGTGAGTTAGTGTTATTTTCGTAAAATTATTGATGTTACATTGTTCAAATTGCCATCTTCAGAAGAAGAGGCTATCAAATATTTTCAAGACACTGGGATAAATGCAAAGGTGATTGTGATGAAGGTCATGAAATGAAGTTGCGCGGGAAGACGAAATGGAGATGCTTTTGTACTTGTAACAAAAACGTTAGTATAAGGAAAGGAACGTGGTTAGAGGGGTCGAGGATTTCTTATTTAACGGCTTTAAAATTCATTTATGGATGGTCCCATAATTTAACTATTTCCTATAATTTACTATTTATCATAATTAACTATTTCCTCGCTATTTTAAATAGCATAAAACTGTTTTCCCTACCAAAATAAATTAAGTTAAAATAAAATTATTTTTTATGTACATATTTTGTTTATATTGTTTCTTTTATATGCACATATGTTCTTTATAGTATTTATAGTGTTTCTTTTGTATATACATACATGTTGTTTAAGTGGTTTTTTATTATTTCATTTATTTTTGTCTATTTTATTATTTCATCTATTTTTATATATATGTTGTGATGTTTTTACATTATATATGTTTAATGTTTTGGTCTATTTAATACATTTTGTAAAATAAAAGTATCTTATAAAATAAAAGTATTTTTTTATTATTACATTTGTTTTTGTTTTTGTTTACAATTTTAATAATATGAATACAATACAATAAATATGAATATGAAGATATAATAATATGAATATAATACAATAAATGTGAATACGAAGATATTATCAGTGCCTTATCAGAATTATCAGTGTTAAGGTTATAAACATTGGCAGATAGCAGTCGGACCCGACTAAATATTTAACAATTACCATCTATTCCAATAAATCTATTCTGATCTTGAGTAGTAGATTTAAAATACAAAATCCTATAGGATCTTTTTTACAATTTTTCATTAAAAAAAATACATATTTAGTAATTTTGGACAAAAAAATATCTTCTTATAAGGGTCTTCAATCAGAAGATTATTCCATTGAATATATTCCTAAATTATTATGCTTGCCTTATGCTTAAATATCTAATTATATCAAGTTAATGAAAAAAAAGTGAAACCCTCATAGTATATAGATATTTGTCTATAAAGCATTATTAAGTAATATTGAAGAAAACGGAACACCTCTGTTTTGAGTCTGAGGATGTTATCAATTTCCTACTTTGGCCCACAGAAAGGTTGGATGTTTTATACGGCGATTCATTTGAAATTATTCGATTACCTAAATTAATGCAGCACAGTCTATAAGAATACACACCATGGACAGCTCTTTCTGTTTACATTCTGAAGTAAATTAAAAAGGCTCCTCCCTATTATTAAATTTCGAACAACGCAATATGGGATGATTTTCTGGTCTATACATTTTTAATAAAAAAAGTAAATTATTCGTTACCAATTCTATGAAAAATGAAAAATTCCATTATATTTTTATTGTTAGCGAAAGGGACCTTCACAATGTTACATTGGCTTTAATAATATTTAGGATTTAATAATTAGAGAGTTTTGCTGAAATCTAAGATACAACATTATTTTCAAGAAATTTAGAAAATATTGTTTCCCATAAACATATAAATATTTAGAAAAGTTTCTAAATTAATTGGTGGAATTCAGCGCGTTCATTTATTTAGAATAGAATAGAAGAATCAACTTTATTCTGGGACAAAGTCCCTTAAGAATAACAATTTTGTACATAAAAATTAACATACCATCTGGCCAAAATACATATTACAATAAAAAAAAACAACTAAAAACTAGGTGATAACAGAAGTATTTACATTACAGAACGTGACTAGACATCTTTTCCATGCTCAAAAAAGAATATATATTTATATACAAATTATAAATAGAGAAAAATGCAATTTTGTTACATGATAAATGGCTACCCAGCGTCTGATTGAATTGTAAGGAGGAATTGAAATAGGAGGGTTTTAAATATGGATAGGGATGGTGCATGGCGGATTTTAAGTGGGATGGAATTCCAAAAGGTAGTGGAGCAGACAATAAAGAAGTGTTGAAATGAGGCAGATTTGTGGAAAGGAGTATAAAGGTCAGAAGGGCGAGATCTTGTGGAGAGGGAGTGGATAGATGACTTGAATTGAAGGAGATTGAATGCGTAGGACGGACGATGATTATAGATTATTTGGTAAAGGAATGTACCTAGGAAATATTGTCTTCTGAAGGAGGAGAAGAGCCACCCTAACTCGGCATAGTAATGAGATACACAAGAATGTCTCGGGGTTCCATTGACAAATTTTACTGAGCCATTCATGATTCTTTTCAATCTGTCTCCTTCAATCTGGCCTTTACTGGGTGAAATCAGCCGGGCTAGCTGAACCCAAGTTCTTTAATGAGGTTGTTACTCCTTTTTCATCCTGGCTTGGGAGAGGCAACAGCGAATTTTGAATTTTTGTTAAAGATTTATTTTATTTTATCATGTTTGTTATTTTTTATAGATATCTATAAAAAAATAAAATTATTACCTGTTGGTATCAATAATCGAAGTTATTTTAATTGAACAGGTCTACTATAAAAACATTTTATATTTAAATATTATGTAATTAATTGTTTGTAGCAATTATTTTTAAAGTTTTTCTAGTTTAACAGATTTAGTATTAAGTATTTTTATATATAACTGTTATGTAATTACTAGCTGTTAATGTTTTCTTAACATACTTACTATTAAAACATTATATGTGTATAAATATTATGTAATTATACACTGACAGGCAAAAAATTCCACCAACTTGGTTTTTTCATGTTTTCATCTAAAAATATTTCTGCTTTGGATTGGTCTATTGTTTTTAATGAATAAATAGGTAATCTTTTTGTTTGTTTTCAATCAGGAATGTTAATATAGAGGACAATAACCCTTAATCCTTAATTCAATGAAATGATTCTAGATTCCAATGTTTACTTTCTATGGAATCAAAATGTTTATTCAGTATCATTAGTTCAGTGCCGTTTCTTGCAGCACATTTCTTAGTCTCCGGCTTTTAATTTTTTCAATATTAAGTTTAAAAATGCCTCTTAGTGCTGAGGATGTTGCGCGTGGTTTGGCACTTATTGATGATGGACGTTCCATTAGATATGCAGCTAATGCCATCGGAGTTCCATATGAAACTTTTTCGGGAAGCTGGTTCTTACAATAGAAGGCCCGGTTCTGGACGGCCTAGGGTAACAGAACCACGGGATGACCGGTTTTTGACTTTGAGAATTTTACGAAACCGCCACCTTACCATTGTTCAAGTGATTCATCAGCTCGAAGAAGTTCGAGGTGTGCAAATTTCTGAACGTACCGCTCGGAGAAGATTAAATGAGTATGGATTAATGGCTTTTCATCCAGTAAGAGGACTAGAGTTGACCAGAACTCTCAGAGTAACACTGCTGGCTTTTGTTCGAGAATACAGCCATTGGACTATGAACGAATGGAGTGCTGTACTTTTTACAGATCAGTCAAGATTCACTCTTCGAACTCCAGACGGGCGTGAAAGGGTGTGGAGAAGAAGAAACGAAAGATATGCAGTTCTATTCTAATCCACGATAATGCACGCCCGCATAGTGCAGACGTTCCTTCAACAGAACAATATTGAGGTTTTAGCCTGACCAGCACATTCTCCAGATTTGAACCCCATTAAGCATTTATGGGATAACCTCGGAAGACGAATAAGGGCGCGTGCACACTTCCTGATATACTGCAGGACCTTGAAAGAGCTCTTCGGGAGGAATGGGCTATCCTCCAGCAAAGGGATATTTCCCGACTGGTGGAAAGTATGCCGAGGCGTCTTCAAGAAGTAGTGAAGACAAGAGGAGGAAACATGCGCTACTAAACGATGATGTAATTAATTTCTTTTAGAATAATAATGGTTCGTTTTTCAATTTTTTTTCTCTAATCTTTCTTACCCAATCACATTTTGATTATTAAAGGCAAAAAATATTATAAAATTCCATAAATACTAAGTATTATCTACAAATACAACTTTTTTTACAAGTGGGTGAAATATTTTTAGATGAAAAAATCAAGTGGGTGTAATTTTTTTCCTGTCAGTGTATTACTCACTGGGGGATTTAAGTTCAAACTCACTTCCTTGTAGTGTCCCCGGGATTTATCTTTGGCAACCCTTGAACATATAGGATGAGAGAAGGGATCCTGGCTCCAGTGTATATTTTTCTATATAAAATATATAAAAAATATAAAATATATTTTTCTATATATAAAAAAAATTTATATATATATATATATATATATATATATATATATATATATATATATAATTTTTTTTTTTCTATTTGATACATGCCTTTGATACTTTATATATATATATATATATATATATATATATAAAATTAATGTCCGTATGGATTGATAAGTATGCTGTGTATGAAGCAACCCTATGTAGTAGGGCAGCATTACTTTTAATAAAGTATTTCTCTCTAAGGCCCCATGTTGGGTGCCAAAATGTAATATCTCTCTTATATTTTACAAATAATATAACCCCGGAAGATCACTTTATACCGCTGGGGTACTTCCAAATAAATAAGAGGTTGTTAAATAATAAATACAATTATAAGAGTATTAATATATTAAATTGAAATTTCTAATTATTTTATATCAAGGTATGGGTTACTGACAATCAGATCAAAACACTCAGACGAACTAATATTAACTAAATAAACACTGTTTGATTTTAAAATAAAGTCCAGTATCGATTGGCAAGCTAATCTTTCCTTTCTTTTTTCCCCTTTCATAACAATACTCTTACAAATTATCAACAATAAAACCATATCAAACAATATACATAGCACAATAAACATTTCCCCAAGATAAAAAAATAAAATAAAAAAAATTTCTCAAATGCCAGGAACTCATTACAACATCGCACACATATATAACACAGCAGTTCCTCGAATTCAGACAAAAAGATAAGACAATTATGGACCAATTTAAAATTTAATAAGCAATTAATACAAGACGTCCTCAATCAGTATATAGATGATAGTGGATGATGCCCAGGGAGTCCAAAATAATATTTTCGGTCAATATCCTGAGCTCCCCAACATCTACACCTAGCTCCTCGAGGAAGCTCCTTCCCAGAAGAGACCCAAACCAGAGGCCTCTCACGATGAACTCTCTATCTCTCCGAAGGCCTCGCAAAATTTCTCTTTTAGGAAAGGGATGCATTTGTTCGTATATATTCCTCTTTTCCCTTTCCACTTCACCCGCCTGATCGAGGTCATTGCTCTCAAAGCGGACAGTTGGATCCAAGATTAGCGCTGTCCCTCCTGTCCTGGGAAACGCGACAATATCCGCATACCTTGTAGAGCCTTCACTGTCTATGCAATAGACCTCGTCAAAGCAGATGAATTCATTTTCTCTAAGGAGCCTCATCACCTCAAACTTTACCCTATGGTGCCGGCATGTTATGAGGAGGGAATTGTTGGGCCATTTTCCCAGCACATGGGCTGGTGTTTCCGACTCTACCGCATTTACGACAGAGGGACCCAACTTCCTTCGACTGTCCACTGGCTCCTAGGACTCCGCTTAAAGGTGCATAATTGATGTTTAGTTTTAAGGCGTTGGACCATTCCGACCCCGAAAGCGCTTGTTTCTGGCATATGTATTTATTGGCTTTCGGGGTCTCTTTAAAGTGTCGAACTCCAACGCCTTGCCACCTACAGCTGGCCCGAATTTAATAAAAAATTATTTTAAAACTGAAAATGCATTAAAACAAAAACCTTCCATGAACGATATACATGACATTAAGAAGCAACATACAAAATATAATGAAAACAAACTACAACCTAAAAAATATTTTAGCATCAAATATATTATAAAATTAACTGATAAAATAGAAAGAACATTTAAGCAATATGATGTAAGTGAAATTAAATTTGCAAGCAAACGAATTAATAAAATAGATAAATTTATTCCAAAACTAAAGATAAAGTACCTACCGATAAATTAACAAATATTATTTATAAAATAAACTGCAAAAATTGCAACAAAAAATCATATTTTGGACAGACATCACAATGGTTTGAAAAATGGCTTAAACATCACAAACAAAAATTGTAATTAAAAAAATAAAAATTAAATTAGCTACTGGACTCTCTCAGCATACTTATGCAAACAAAACATGAATTTGATTTCAAAAACGCCAAAACCCTGCATAATGAAAGTAATACTAATAAACGTAGAATAAAGGAAGCAATATATATAATTAAAAACATAAAAAAAACAGTAAATAATCATACGGATGTGGTTAATATGAACACATTTTATGCAAGTTCAATTAAAAAAATCAAAAATTGAAATGAATAGCTATTATTACTTAAAATAGGTCCATGTATAATATTGGGAAACATCATTGTATATGTTTATAAAAATAGTCTTCCCCTATTCCTGAAAGAATAACCAGTCACTTAATAGAAATGAGACCGACAACATGTGGGTGACATATGATAAGTTAATTTTAACATATATGAATCTTTTAATAAGAAGGAATTGTGTAATATTGATATGATAAAATAATTAAAGGTGGACATGATAAGAGTGAAACATTTTATTATGAATAGATGCATGTAATTCGCATAAGTGAAATGGACAGGTACGTGATGGGTAATTATGTATAAAAAATCTTTATATTTTGAAATATGTAAAATTTTAGATATGATTGTAAATTGAAAAATTTCTTTCAGACTTGAAAACGGCTCAACGAGCCGAAACGTCGTAATTAGGATGTTTTAGTCATTATTTATTATTATTACGGTGCTACAACCCGGTGACGAGTCTTGGCCTTCTCCACCAGCTTCCTCCAGTCATCTCCGTTCTGTGCGGCCATCATCCAGCTCCTGACTCGTCGCACATCCCTTGAATCTCTTGCCACACCGTCTGACCATCTTAGTTTTGGTCTCCCTCTTCTTGTTGTGCCGTAGAGAAGTTTTGTCAGGATCATCCTAGAGATTACTTCATTCTCCATCC